>CM019695.1:18263208-18298208 GCA_009760885.1 Achatina immaculata
TCAAAGAAAGTGTATACAATAATGGATCGAGATCAAATAATGGCAAGATAGAACGAATATATTAGAAAGCAATAGAAGCGAAATAAATTTACAAAATAATAATGAAGAGTCTCCCTTATTAAAAGCATAATTGGAAGAAACCATAAAACAAATGAAGAACAACAAATCACCATGAGCAGATAAAATCACCAAGGAAGAATTTGAAGTATTATGAGAGCTTGGGAAGGAAGTAATTACCAGATTGCTGAAGGACATCTATAACAGTAACTATGCCCCATCAATTTTCATTGACCTACCAAATAGAAATAAGTTTCAGTTGAATTTGAAGACAATCGAACCATTAGTCTTATGATCAATGTTACCAGATTTCTGCTTCGTATTGTTATAAGAAGAACAGTGCAGCTTCGTCGAAGGAAAAGGTACAAGTAACGACATATATATATATATATATATATATATATATATAACGAAAACGCTGATGGAGAGATCAATAGGAGTAAAAAGTGACTAATAATTATGCTTCATAGACTATTGTGAAGCATTTGATAAAATGAAACACACAGAAATTATACGAATGCTGGAAGACATCAAAACAGATGGGAAAGATCCGAAACTTATCAAAACATATACTCGCAGCAGACAGCAGCAGTGATGGTTGAGAACCAAATAGGAGCATTCCAAAACATAAAATTGGGAATGAAACAAGGATGAGTTTTATCTCCTGACTTATTATCATTCTACAGCGAAAACATAATGAGAAATATAGAGAGAACATGCCAGGAATATTAACTGGCGAGTACAAGCTTAACAACTTAAGATATGCAGATGACACAGTTCTGATTGCTGTGAATGGGGCTACATGTTCTTCTGAATATCGTGATTCGTGAAAGTAAAAGTAAAGGTCTCAGCCTGAACAAAAAGAAGACTCAAGTGATGGTCATCTCAAAGATAATAGTATCACCAAAATGTAGCATTACCATCGATGGCACACATCTGAAACAAGTTGATAGATTCAAGTACTTAGGAACACTTATAACAGCTGATAGGAAATGTCACAATGAAATAAAAACGCAGATGTGCTCAGGCCAAGTCAGCATTCCAGGCATATCTTGTGCAACAGATCCACATCAATGGAAACAATATTCCAAGTACTTAAATATTACATTGAGCCAATTTGGTTTATGAGTGTCAAGCATGGTCCTTGAATAAGAGAGTAGAGCGAGAAATAGAGGCCATGAAAATGTGGTTTATAAGAAGGATGTTGAAGGTACCATGGACAGCCCAGAAAACCAATGAGAAAGTCCTAAGAGAGGCTGGAGTTAAAAATCAAATTATAGCAAAGATCAGAGGCAGGCAAGCAAGATTTATAGACATTTCCTCAGAAGAGGAAAATTGGAACACAATGTGGCAACTACAAAAATTGAATGAAGAAAGAATGAAGAGGAAAGCAGAGAGACAAGTTACTGGATGGGCTGTCAGTGTGGTTAGGAAGAAAGTCACCAGCGAATTTCATAATCAAAGCATGACACAGATTAGATTATATTAATCACAATACATGACGCCATACACATTTACATCACACAACATATAAACAACCACACAACATGTATCTCAACAACAGCTACAACAATATGGAGAATATGAGCATGCCATGAACATCAGCATGAATAGACAAAAGGCATCACTAAAAGTGACGCCACTACTTATTTCGACATCTCTTACTAATCTCTTGTCTTCATTTCAAACATAAAAATGCATATTCACTATTAATAAACAATTAGCCACACTCCCTTACACATACACGAGTTCCTTGCCAACTAAAACATATACAAATACACGCAGTACTCTGTCTCCAACAACATCAACACATACAGTGCAAATAATGAAATGATCAGTGATGCATTATTAACCAATATGATACTGAAAGTTGAAACACATCTGAGCATTGTACTTCATAGACTGAACTCGACACTGGTCAGACTAAACACGTGCGCACACAAACATATAGAAAAACCTTTCAGTTTCTGTGATCAAAAGGTAAAACATGTGAATATATGAAGGCATAGTAATGAAGAATATAACGGTGATGAAAAGTATGCCTTTGAAGTCTTTATCGTGATGAGCAAATCATTTAACACTTATCACTATGCATACTTACAAAACTCGACATCCAACATACAACAACGTATATATGGAAACTTACACAACACTGAAGCGGCCTCGGCATTTTGTTTTCATAACTTAACAATCCATTTATCCAACATCACCATATATATGAAAGCTGCAGCAGACACTCCCAGATATACCAACAGCCACGGATCTCCCGTGTGTACCCCGCCAAAACCACCTCGAACAGACTGAACTTGTTAACACTTTACACTTTACCTGACCAAAACATTGATGATCCCGACCGGACATCCTAGGACCCACTTGACCTTGATCCCAATTCTTAACCCTTATGAAATAAAGATCAATCAATCAATCCCTCGAATCGCCGTTTCGGCAAACTTAATATTGGTCATCAGAGGCGTGTTGCCAGGTCGAGCTTGATGAATGCACGCTTGTGACTGTAATGAGCACGCGGATTGCTGCTGCAACGAAAAGGAATTTATGAGTCAATTTAATGTATCACTTCCAAGTATATTACTTGTGCGCGTCTTATTCTCTTTTTTGAACATTTATTTTTACTTTCGCGCTATTATACACTACTGTAAAATGCTTCAGTTTGTTACAAGAAGAACTAATTAGTGACACTGTTTTAAAGAGAGTCCTTAAAACTATCTATCAGTTTCTGACATTTTCATTTTACTTAAACGAAGCTTGTTGTTGATTATTTATGTTGCCTGGTCAAAGTTTAGGGATTCTCATTGAAATGGCATTGTATTGACACTGATAGTATCAGGGCGTTACGAGATTCCAGACTTTAAACATTTCATTTTTCAGTGGCTTTAGATGTAAATGTAAGGAAGCAATACAACACTGTAAACATTTTTAAATAACTTTTTTTCCAGATATTAACTAATGTGTCATCAGTCAAGTGCAGCTGTCTTTGCAAAGTGCCACTCTTTAAGGACACACACAATTATAGTTTAAAAATACAAACACAATACATTCAGACAATGGACGTAATTCAGATAACACAAATTTAAACATATCCATGTGTTTAGAGTATTCTAGCTTAATACTATTTATCTTGGATGACATCTTACAGAAGTAGATAAATGTCCTTAGTAACACGGGAATTCACTGTTTCTCTTCCGAAATTTTCTCATAAAGTCAAATGTTCACGTAGGCTCGTGCTTGGTTGATTGCTTTAAATCTCACTGTGACTTTTAGGGGTGTCCTGGCTTTGGTGGTTCTGTTTACCATACTGTGTAAGACTTTGATCTTTGTTTTGCTGTTATGTGTTTTCATGATTTTGACGAGTGTCTCTTTTGCGCAGGTAATACTATTGTAATTTATATGAATTAGAAATATACACACGTTGAAATAGGAATTCTTTTTTGAAACACACACAGTTCATGTTTTACTTTCATGCAGACTGATCACAATGAAGTAGTCAAGAATTAACGAAATGGCGATATCATGAAGTCATGACTATAAATGTGGTTCCTCATGATCGTTCACGGTAGGAAAAATGTTGGCCCATCAAAACATTTATGGCAGCACACACACAATGATTTCATTTCTTGGACTATTAATCATAGTAAAAGTATGTGTTGTGAATCATTTGACACTAGTGTCGCCGTCAGCACGTACTCCGTAGTACCGGCGTCATTTCCCTTCCTTCCCAGAGCATTAACCCATATTTTCTTGGGGTTAGGTGAACTCCGAGGAGATTTTTGCTTTTTTCCGAGCCAGGGTGAGTGAAAATCTTAATCGTGTAGCCTTGTGGGCGAGCGAGTGACTAATCCAATGCACTTACGCAACTCTGGCTTTTAATAATGTCTCCGTATATAATATTTATGGCTTGTTTTTAATTTCAGTCACAAAAATGTAAAAAATAAACAAATAATAATTTAATATAATTGTAATGATATTTAGCGTTAATAATTTAATAGTTTGGTAACAAAATGGTGTATTTATAATTTAATAGTTTGGTAACAAAATGGTGTATTTATAATTTAATAGTTTGGTAATAATATTTTGCGTTAATAATTTAATTGTGTGATAATAATATGGTGCTTTTTTATGTTACGTAACATGGTAAGTATTAACTCCTCTGGTTATAAACAACATAAATGTATGAATGGGTCCAGTCTTACATCTTATATCTGTTCCATGCCGTTAGACGTCACATAGGGCTCGCATGGTAGTTTTTCGTGCTTTCCCATTTTCAGCGAGCTTTCCAAACTCATCAAGAGATATTATGCCCACTAAACTGGCCTTTCTTAACAGTGTCCTCTTTAGACTTCCACGTGATCGACCTCTACTTCTTCGGCTTGTTGTGCTCCACTTGATAGGTTGTTTTGGGATTATCAGACAGTTTCTTCTTATCACTTGACCGACATACCCCCATCTTCTTTTTCTGATCATCAAAGAGACAGGTTATTGTTTGCTGACCTGTCTTATCTCAGCGTTGTTCTTGAATTCCCTCCACTTTATGCCAGGTATTTTCTTTAGGCATCTTGTTTCAAAAGAGTCTAATTTGTTGTTTATTTAGTATGTTATTTTCCAGCTTTCGTATGCATAAATGAGGGTGCATATAACATTTGAATTGAATCATCTTAACGTGGTTTTTGTGTTGTAACTTTTGAATTGCATATGTTCTCAAGGTTCTTGAAGGTCAATGGTGCTTTTGCAATTCTAATTCTAACTTCCTTTCTGGTGTCACCATCCTGGTCTAGAATGTAGCAGCTGCCGAGGTATAAAGATTGGTTTACTTTTTCAACACTTGTTCCTTCTACGTATATTTTTCCTTCTCGATTAATGAAAATGTTCATTATTATTTTTTTTTTTCCTTATTAATTTAAAGTCCTTTTTTACTAGCCAGTGAAGAGAGTGTAGCTGTTTTTTTCTTGCATCGATTTCACGTTGTCACTGATAAGAGTTATGTCACCTGCGAAATCAAGATCTGCTAGTTGCGTCAGGAGCGTTCAGTTTATTAGAAAGTTTTGTTGATAGTCACATGTGTGGTGCGGACGAATGAGCTTTCGGAGTTGGCATCCCTGATGCTCGGTTGGTTTCTCTGCGAGTTTCCTTAACGAGATCTTTTTTG
This sequence comes from Achatina immaculata, assembly GCA_009760885.1. NCBI lineage: Eukaryota > Metazoa > Mollusca > Gastropoda > Stylommatophora > Achatinidae > Lissachatina > Lissachatina immaculata. Next base: position 18,268,427 of record CM019695.1, read on the forward strand.
TTTCCCACCTGGAGTTCCTCAAGATAGGTCCCAGGATGAGGTTGAAAGGATCGCCGAAGACAGGAAAAATTGGCGAACTACTTTGCGAGCCCTATGTGACGTTTAATGGCACGAAAAGGATATAAGATAAATATATATATATATATAAGATTGTTCATAATGACGATGCTATGTTCGATTATAGTGAGAGTGATGGCCAGTTAGAAGAAGAGTTTGTTGAATTAAATGCAGGTAATAGGTGGGGGATTCCTTCCCCATCAACAGAAAAATAAATCTAGATCTGATATCCCATCTTCAGATTAGTCTCGGGTAGAAAATATACGGGTGGAAATAATGTTAAAATATCCAGTAATTTCAGATTTATTTCCACGTGTAAGGGTAGCCATTGAACACCAGTTATAAAGCCTGAACGTGTACGTGAATGATCTACAGCAAGCTGTAAACCCTGATCTTGTACGTGAATCATCTACAACCAGGTGCAAACCCTGAACTTGTATGTGGATCATCTACTTCAAGCTGTAAACCCTGATCTTGTACGTGAATCATCTACAGCCAGGTGTAAACCCTGAAGCTGTAGGTAAATCATCTACGGCCAGATGTAAACCCTGAACTTTTCAATGAATGATCTACAGCCAGGTGTAAACCGTGATATTTTAGGTGAATCATCAACAGCCAGGTGTAAATCATGAACGTATAGATGAATCACTACCCACTTGTCTTGCTTTCTAGCTGTGATGAATGATGATATCATGCAGCACATAATAAACTGCACCAATGAGTGTGCACAAAAACGTGTACAAATAAGAGGCCAAATTTGCGCGACTACGTCTCGAAGCATCAAATCATTCACACAGTATTTTACAGCAAAATGTGTGAACGGCAGAGACTTGAAGCATTATTTCATACAACTCTTCATGTAGGAGAAATAGATGTCAATTGCAAAAGTAAAACTGAGAAATGTGTAAATACAATTATTATATGCTTAAATTTTACTCATGCTTTCAAACCATTTACGAATGTTTCTATTGATTTAAGGGACGCTGGAAATATAAGCAGTTCAATGCTACAAAGCCCAAGTAATAACTTATACAATTGTTTGGTTGGTAGATAGCACAACAGAGCATGTCTTTAATCTTCTCACATAATGTTGGACAGGCGTCTCATACAACCCTGACTGTGATCCTGATAGTGGCCACGCCATTAAGATTTTTGACACTCTGCTCACATGTCTTGGAAGTGGGTGCCATAGTTGGGGAAATTAATTTTATACAATAAGGAATTTAGTTTATTTTCTGCCTTCAAAAATGATATATTACAGAGGAACACCACAAAGTAACAGGAAAGGATTTCCCCAAGATCTGCAAACCCTTGTCTTTGGGGTACATGGAAAGTTGTTACTGGCTCAGTAACGATGAGAAAACTATGTGCACTGCTTGTAAGGACAAAAACAGCAAGGAAGCCTGTTTTGATAACAACAACAACAACAAATAAAAGGAACTGTCTGTGTTTGTGGAGGCTGTGAAGGAAAACCTCGACTTTATTTCGAGTGTTTAAAGTATGCCACACAAACAGTTCTCTTTCACATTTACATAAAGTATATAAATAGAATGCATATAAAATAGGTATATATTTTCTCTGTCCTATATAATGGTTCGATATAACCAAAAACATTACGCACCTCATAAAACACTTCAAACTAACACAACATTATCATGGTTTGTTTCTGTACTCCATTATCTTTAATTTAGTATATGATTTGCATGTTTCGTTATTTGAGACATGAAATATTTCATATAAAGGTCTCTCATTAAAAGTTGAAAATTCAGAAAAATAAAAAAATAAAAATTATGGACAGTAAGAGATAATGTCTTAAACTGCAGCAAGTGAATCAGTCAATCACGGACCTACATTATGTTCTACCAGACAATTCATTACGGTGTCCAAGACGGGACAGTCACAGCATTTTATATAAGCTAAACACAGTGTAAACAACGAAAACGTCAGGTTCATAACCTACACAGACTCTATAATCAAACAGGTAACGACAAGAGCCATATCCAAGTCCATCACAGCATAATCTAGCAAGCACGTGGATCACACTCAGCAGTGCAGCTGTTATAACAGGTAACATAGTTCAGTTCAGCAGTCAAGGCGGGTCATTTCAATTACACTATAAGTTTCATTAAAAGAAGCTAATGCCACGATCTGACTGACAATGATGGTAATGGTGTTCAGTGGAAAACCAACACAAAACAGGTCAACATACAAGAATGGAACACGACATTCCGGAGAGAAAAATGTTCATCGCCATTGGAATGAGTAGTATAACTCACAGATCCGAGCATATCTGCAATACGAATTACATCTAGAAAGGAAAAGAAAAAAGTTTCAAGTCTAGCAAAATCCATTAAACACAAATAACAATGTGCCATTTCTTTTGTTCTAAAAAGGGAAGGTAGAGCCAGAACAAACTTATATCTTCACTGTACCACGCTCACAAAGGAAATCCCGTATCTCACGTGACCAACACATTCTACTCTCTCTCAGAAAATCAGAAGCCGGCCAGGAGAAAAAAACCCATCTAGAATGGCTTAGAATTCAGGGGACGTTACTCTCTTACTCTAAGATAAATGTCTACTCCAAACTCCCCTGCAACGTAACATAATATCTTCTGTAAAACCTAACACACTCACACACTCACACACACACAAACACACACACACACACATATATATATATATTCATTCATTCATTTGCATGTCCCTTGCGGAACTTTGCCTCCCAAACAGCACTCCTGTCGGCCACTCAGTTGTGAGTAAGATGGCCTGCTGCTGCTGCTGCGTCCATTTGCAGATCTTCACCGATGTCTTGCAGCCATCTTCGTTTTGGTCTTCCTCTTTTTCTTTTTCCCATTATGTATCCTTCCAAGACGGTCTTCTCTAAATTATCATGACGTTTAATGTGTCCAAAATATTTAAGTTTTCTCTCTTTAATCCTCTTTACTAGCCAGCCTTCTTCAATTTTAAGCTCTTGTAGTATAGATATATTCGTTTTTTTTTGTCCACGATATTTGGAGAACTCTTCTGTATTTATGCAGGAAACTCTCTACCGTTGAAAGCGGAACAACAACACACCTCCTTCAGATCATCAGAGAATATACCCCGTCAGACAAGTGTTTCGGCCCTTTAAACTCCTGACACTCTAAGGGGGTGGGCCCCTCTGGGTCATGACTCCCAGATGTCTTGTGAGCTGTTGCTTTTTTTTCGGTCCCGGGATCGAACCCATGATCTTCCAGTTGGCACTGCACTTTTTGAAGTGTCAACGATATTTGGAGAATTCTTCTGTATCATTTACATTCAAAGGTATGTATGTGTTTCTCAGCTGTTTTGTTAAGTGCCCAGGTCTCACAGGCATACGTTGCGATGGGAAAGATGCATGCCCTTAAAAATCTTATTTTTGTAGTTTTGTCTGCTCCTCTCCATAGATTCTTTAGTTGTTTTACTTTCTGAAGAGGAATTGATGTCCTCCTTTTAATTTCCCTCGTTGTATCTCCATTATTAGTTAGTAGTGATCCAAGATATTCAAAACTCTCCACTTCTTCCAATTTTTCCTTATTGATACATATTTCAGCTACCTTGTTTGTTTTGTCAGTTGTCATCAATTTAGTTTTCTTTGCATTAAGATAGAGGTTCTGCTCTTCGCTGTTCTTACGGACTGACATAATTAGTTTTTCCATTCCTTTTTGTGTAGTGACATTGTTTCATTAGCATATTTAATCTCTAGTATTTCATAACCTCCAATTGTTATGACATCGTAATATTCTTTCTCTACATCTTCTCTAACATTCCTCATTATATTTTCAGTATACATGTTAAATAAATAGGGTGACAATATGCACCCCTGACAGACCCCTTGTTTTATGTCAAACCAACTTGTTGTTTCACCATTTATTCTTACTGCTGCTTGTTGGTCTAGATAGAGCAGTGATGTTAATTGTATCAAATGTGTTGGAAATCCCATTTTGTCCATTATTTCCCAAATTTTCCGGTGTTGTACACAATCAAATGCCTTTGAGTAGTCTATAAAGGATAAATATAGATTCACATTAAACTCTCTGCATTTCTCTATTATTAATCTTAGATTGAATATGTTATCTCTTGATTCCATTCCTTTTTTATTTTATATTTTATATGCAAATCCAGCAAGCACCAAAACCACCAAGGGCGAGTCAACCGAGCCAGGTCATTTTTATTTTTCTGTTTTTTTTTTGTTTGTTTTTATTTTTTGTTTGTTTTTTTTTTGTTTTGTTGTTGTTGTTATTTTTATTTTTTTTTTATTTATTTTTTTTTTTGGCTTGTTTTTTTCCCTCTTTTTCCAAATCTTTCCAGACAAAAAAAAGTTTCAAATAAACAATAACGAAGCATGTACAAGTGACGTGAGTTGAGGATGATCGCCCGTGGAATGAAATAATGAGATGGTGGGCTTTACAAACCATGAGGTGATAGCATGGAGTATGATAACGCGAATACTTTGTACATAAAACGTTACAACAAAGGTGTATAGTAATAGTATAACCACACACACACACACACTTCCTCTCACCTACTATCAGGACCCTTTCTCCCTCTCTCACTCTCTCTCTTCGTTAACTTCCTCTCTAGTGATGTACATTTTTGTATTCGGCTAAGGCCTTCTCTTTCACTCATGGGACGTAGGAAGGTTATGGTCAGGTAAACAAAGGCACTATTCAAGAGCATGAGTTGGGGAATGCCTGCCTGTGAACTGAAATATTGAACAGGCGGGCTTGAGCGAAAACATGTGGTAATCATATGGCATGTACATCTGAAGTTAACATTTAAACAGAAAAGGGGTGTGGGGTTATGGGGGGGGGGGGTTGCCAAAAACTAGGAACTGGTTGCAAGCTGTAACAAGTTTTGTTTGAAAATGTACAGGAGAAGTTCTTTTGTAAAAATTCTATTTTCAAATGTGGCCCTATTCCTACATGACCAAACAACATACCTAAACTCAGCAAGGAGGATGATACACTGCGTATGGCTGTTTGTTTCTGTTCGAGGAATGGTGTTTAACATTATTGCTCTGTATATGTCTACTTTCTCTGCTGTTCTTGTTGCTATCTCTTGAGTCAAAAATTTTAAAGCTAAGGAAACGGTTCTGCACTGAAAGAAAATGTGTTCCTCCGTTTCTTGTGTGTTCATTCTACATAGTTTACATCTGATCAGTCTGTGGAATCTGCGGGCTATCCCTTGTGTGGTCGGTGTTATGTTGAACAATAGTCCGTATGTTATCTCTCGTGCACTTGGCGTGATTCCTTTCTTGTGTAGGTTTTGAAATAATTGTGTGTAGTCGGTGATGAAGTATTTGTATCCTCTCTTTATTCTGCCCAGTAATGGTGGCTCCTGTTTTCTGACCAGATATTTGTATATGCATGATGTTTTCGTGCGTATTAAAGGCTCATTTCCAGTTACACTTTGTATGCATTGTCTGTAGAAGAGCGGTATAGTGCCAAAGTGATGGGGTGTACATTGTTTAATTTACACAGTTTAAGAAGCCTCAGCCCAACGTAGTAGTGGGCTAGAGTGTGTTTCTGTGGCTGTTGGATGATTTGTCCTATATATTTAATCCTGAGTGCCTGGATCTTTGTTGCTATGTCTTGTAGGGAGATGCCCCCTCTATTTTTGTCTTGCATCAAGGTTTTCTGTTGGATGCTGCGTACTGTGCGTCGGAAAATAAAGTCTCTAATCATTGAATTTATTTCCTTAAGTGACTGTTTAGGCAGGGGGAATATGTTTGCTGTATATATAAGCTGTGGTATGATGCAAGTGTTGACTGCGACACTTCTGCCGAATATGGTGGTGGTTTTGTATTTGTAAATTTCCAGTCTGTTTTTAATTTTTTCAATTATATTTCGCCATCTTGCTTTGATGTTATTTGAAGGCGTAGCTGTAAATAAAATTCCGTATATTTTAATTTTGTTGACTTGTAACAACGTGAAAGGGAAGTCTGTTTTGTTGCTCCATTTACCTCAACCCATTATATGTGATTTTTGAATGTTTATTTTAGCCCCGCTGCCCTGTCCGAACTCTGCAAATATGTCTAGAATAATCCTGATAGAGGATATATTGGAGGGGAAGAAGATTGTGTCGTCAGCATAGGCCAACGACTTCCTCTCTCCCATTCCAGGAATAAAGATTCCTTTGACTATTGTCTCTTGCCTGATTCTCTCCAGGAGTGGCTCTAGAGTTAACACATACAACAGGGGTGAGAGTGGGCAGCCCTGACGTACAGATCTGGTTAACCGTATTGGTTCACTGAGGGTATGATTTATTAAAAGTCTGCTTTCTGGTTTGTTGTATAGAATTTGGATCCAGTCTCTGATGTAGTTCCCAAGATTACATTTGGACAAGGTTTTCTGGAGGAAAGAATGGGAAACTCTGTCGAAAGCCTTCTCCTGGTCCAGCGATAAGATTGCTGACTGGCTATTCTTATCGTGAGAGTATTGGATAACATCTCTTAGGAAATGTAGATGCGTATTTATGTTTCTGTCAGTGACACTGCATTGCTGGTCCTCATGTATAAGTGTGTGCATGACGGGTTTGAGTTTCATAGTTAGGGACTTTGCTAGAATTTTGTAGTCTACGTTGAGTAACGAGATAGGTCTGTAATTTTTAACTTGAGTTGTGTCTGCGTTGCTTTTCTTAATGAGTGTTATGTATGACTGATTGAGACTGTTGGGTGATTCTTTCCTGTCGAAGGCTTCAATAAACACCTTGTGTAGGACAGGTCCTAAAATGTGGAAGAATTTCTGATAAAACTCGGCAGTGAGGCCATCCGGTCCTGGAGATTTGTTCTTTTGGAATGTGTCAAGCGCATTTTGTAGGTTTCCTAGCGTGAGTGGGATGTCTAATGTTTGTTTGTCTTCTTCAGAAATCTGTTTGGCGTAGTTCAAGAATTTGTTTTGTATGTCTTCTGATTGACCTTTGTCCTCAGAGTATAAATGTATATAAAAATCTTGAAAGGTTTGGCTTATTCCGGTAGTGTCTGTCTGTTCCTGTCTATTTATGTCTATTATTCTGCGTATTTGTCTGCTTCTTTGCACATTTTGTTCTGTTCCCAGATATTTTTTACTTGGTATTTCTTGTACGGCAGAGGCAAGTTTTGTTCTGATGAAAGCACCCTGGTAGCTGTGTTGATGGTATTTCTCTACTTCTTCCTCGAGCACGTGTATGTGAGGACTATTGGGATCTACCTGCTTGGCTAGTTTAATAGCATTTTCCAACATTTGTTGTTGCTGTCGTCTGTATCTGTGTATTTTTGTCGCCAAGACCTGTGTTCTCTCTCTGATAGTGTTCTTTAATACATTCCAGTATTCTATGAGGTTGGATTCAAGTCTTGAGTGTACGCGTGTAATAGTTCCGTTATGCTATCTACGTAATCTCCATTATCCAGCAAACTGTTATTAAACTTCCAGTGCGGGGAGCGTTTGCTTTTGAGTTGTGCCAAGGTTGCGTTTAATGTGACCATGACCGCTTTATGATCTGTGTAATTTAAGGTTGTGTCTATGTGTTTGATGTCATTTATTAGAAGACCTTCTGGGACATATATTCTGTCTATTCGGGCTGATCGTCCCATGTTTATGTTAATTGTGTCAGTGTGTGTAGTTTCCCTACCCTGTGGGTTCATCTTTCTGTATGTGTCTACGAGCCCGTGCTCGTCTATGATGTTGTGTAGTATGTCTATTTGTTCGAGTTCACGGCGTACGTCAATTGTTCCTCTCGACAGATCAAAATCGTGCATGACACAATTAAAGTCTCCAGCTATGATAATGTTTTGCCCCCTGTGGAATGATGTTAGCATCTGTGAGAGTTTGTCATAGAAGTTAATTTGCTGGTCTCTCACAGCTGGTGCATATACATTGACTAATGTGTATTTGCTGTGGTTTGAACTTGTGTGTTTTATTTCCACTATTGCTATTCTACCTTCGCTGTCTCTGTTGTATCCTACAATTTGCCAGTCTTCTGATACTTGTAGTATAGCTGCCCCTGCACCGAAAACGCCCACTTGTCGTTGGCCTTCTCAACACGGGATACCTCGGCCTCCTCGTCACCGGTCAGAAATATGACAAGGCGCTTGACCATTTCCGCCTTCACTGCTATGGGCATCCAATGCAGTGTCCCTTTAACCCGTTCCTTGTCCAAATGTTCAAAGTGAACCGTTAGTTTGGACTGTTCCAGGTGCAAGGTCTTCCCATGCAGCGAGGCATAGTGAGTAATGTGGGTGGCTTGACGTAGAGTGACATACCACTTGGTGCGGTCCTCATAACGGCCGAGAGTTGCCACTCCATTGAGCCCCAGACCCACAGGTCCAGCCAGAATGCTATGCATGAATGCATATGACACACGCGAGGCATTCTGCCTACTCACTGTACATACCAGAGTCCCAGGGAGTTCTTCTTGACCACCCTCCATATCCGTCTCTGGGTTATAGAAGAAGATTGGAGTATCCATGACAGAAAAACACCAAGTACACAATATCCAGGAATATCACACAAAGGCGGATCAGAGACGACCCTTTTTTTTTTTTTTAAAATATTTTATATGCAAAATCAGCAAGCACCAAAACCACCAAGGGCGAGTCAACCGAGCCAGGTCATTTTTATTTTTCTTCTTTTTTGTGTTTTATATTTTTTTTTTGTTTTTTATTTTTTGTTTTATAATTTATTTTTTTTGTGTTTCATTTTTTCCTTTTTTTTATTTAATTTTTTTTTTTTTTTTTGTTTTTTTTTTTTGGTTTTTTTTTGTTTTGGTGTTGTTTTTTTTTTTTTCCTTTTTTTTCCAAATCTTTCCAAAAAAAAGAAAAAAAAACAAACTTTCAAATAAACAATAACGAAGCATGTACATGTGACGTGAGTTGAGGATGATTGCCCGTGGAATGAAATAATGAGATGGTGGGCTTTACAAACCGTGAGGTGACAGCATGGAGTATGATAACGCGAATGCTTTGTACATAAAACGTTACAACAAAGGTGTATAGTAATAGTATAACCACACACACACATCCTCTCACCTACTATCAGGACCCTTTCTCACTCTCTCTCACTCTCTTCGTTAACTTTCTCTCTAGTGATGGACAGTGCTTGTATTCGGCTAAAGCCTTCTCTTTCACCCACGGGGTGTACACAGAAATAAATATGCGCTAGAAACTGGTTGAAAGCTGTAACAATTTTTGTTTGAAAATGTACAGGAGAAGTTCTTTTGTAAAAATTCTATTTTCAAATGTGGCCCTATTCCTACATGACCAAACAACATACCTAAACTCAGCTAGGAGGATGATACACTGCGTATGGCTGTTTGTTTCTGTTCGAGGAATGGTGTTTAACATTATTGCTCTGTATATGTCTACTTTCTCTGCTGTTCTTGTTGCTATCTCTTGAGTCAAAAATTCTAAGGCTAAAGAAACGGTTCTGCACTGAAAGAAAATGTGTTCTTCCGTTTCTTGTGTGTTCATTCTACATAGTTTACATCTGATCAGTCTGTGGAATCTGTGGGCGATCCCTTGTGTGGTCGGTGTCATGTTGAACAATAGTCTGTATGTTATCTCTCGTGCACTTGGCGTGATTCCTTTCTTGTGTAGGTTTTGAAATGATTGTGTGTAGTCGGTGATGAAGTATTTGTATCCTCTCTTTATTCTGCACTGTAATGGTGGCTCCTGTTTCCTGACCAGATATTTGTATATGCATGATGTTTTCATGCGTATTAAACGTTCATTCCCAGTTACACTTTGTATGCATTGTCTGTAGAAGAGCGGTATAGTGCCAAAGTGATGGGGGTGTATATTGTTTAATTTACACAGTTTAAGAAGCCTCAGCCCAACGTAGTAGTGAGCTAGAGTATGTTTGTGTGGCTGTTGGATGATTTGTCCTATATATTTAATCCTGAGTGCCTGGATCTTTGTTGCTATGTCTTGTAGGGAGATGCCCCCTCTATTTTTGTCTTGCATCAAGGTTTTCTGTTGGATGCTGCGTACTGTGCGTCGGAAAATAAAGTCTCTAATCATTGAATTGATTTCCTTAAGTGACTGTTTAGGCAGGGGGAATATGTTTGCGGTATATAAGCTGTGGTATGATGCAAGTGTTGACTGCGACACTTCTGCCGAATATGGTGGTGGTTCTGTATTTGTAAATTTCCAGTCTGTTTTTAATTTTTTCAATTATATTTCGCCATCTTGCTTTGATGTTATTTGAAGGCGTAGCTGTAAATAAAATCCCGTATATTTTAATGTTGTTGACTTGTATTAATGTGAAAGGGAAGTCTGTTTTGTTGGTCCATTTACCTAAACCCATTATATGTGATTTTTGAATGTTTATTTTAGCCCCGCTGCCCTGTCCGAACTCTGCAAATATGTCTAGAATAATTCTGATAGAGGATATATTGGAGGGGAAGAAGATTGTGTCGTCAGCATAGGCCAACGACTTCCTCTCTCCCATTCCAGGAATAAAGATTCCTTTGACTATTGTCTCTTGCCTGATTCTCTCCAGGAGTGGCTCTAGAGTTAACACATACAACAGGGGTGAGAGTGGGCAGCCCTGACGTACAGATCTGGTTAACCGTATTGGTTCACTGAGGGTATGGTTTATTAAAAGTCTGCTTTCTGGTTTGTTGTATAGAATTTGGATCCAGTCTCTGATGTAGTTCCCAAGATTACATTTGGACAAGGTTTTCTGGAGGAAAGAATGGGAAACTCTGTCGAAAGCCTTCTCCTGGTCCAGCGATAAGATTGCTGACTGGCTATTCTTATCGTGAGAGTATTGGATAACATCTCTTAGGAAATGTAGATGCGTATTTATGCTTCTGTCGGTGACACTGCATTGCTGGTCCTCATGTATAAGTGTGTGCATGACGGGTTTGAGTTTCATAGTTAGGGACTTTGCTAGAATTTTGTAGTCTACGTTGAGTAACGAGATAGGTCTGTAATTTTTAACTTGAGTTGTGTCTGCGTTGCTTTTCTTAATGAGTGTTATGTATGACTGATTGAGACTGTTGGGTAATTCTTTTCTGTCGAAGGCTTCAATAAACACCTTGTGTAGGACAGGTCCTAAAATGTGGAAGAATTTCTGATAAAACTCGGCAGTGAGGCCATCCGGTCCTGGAGATTTGTTCTTTTGGAATGTGTCAAGCGCATTTTGTAGGTTTCCTAGCGTGAGTGGGATGTCTAATGTTTGTTTGTCTTCTTCAGAAATCTGTTTGGCGTAGTTCAAGAATTTGTTTTGTATGTCTTCTGATTGACCTTTGTCCTCAGAGTATAAATGTATATAAAAATCTTGAAAGGTTTGGCTTATTCCGGTAGTGCCTGTCTGTTCCTGTCCATTTATGTCTATTATTTTGCGTATTTGTCTGCTTCTTTGCACATTTTGTTCTGTACCTAGATATTTTTTACTTGGTATTTCTTGTACGGCAGAGGCAAGTTTTATTCTGATGAAAGCACCCTGGTAGGTGTGTTGATGGTATTTCTCTACTTCTTCCTCTAGCGCATGTATGTGAGGACTATTGGGATCTACCTGCTTGGTTAGTTTAATAGCATTTTCCAACATTTGTTGTTGCTGTCGTCTGTATCTGTGTATTTTTGTCGCCAAGACCTGTGTTCTCTCTCTGATAGTGTTCTTTAATACATCCCAGTATGAGGTTGGATTCAGGTAAGTCTTGAGTGTACGCGTGTAATAGTTCCGTTATGTTATCTACATAATCTCCATTATCCAGCAAACTGTTATTAAACTTCCAGTGTGGGGAGCGTTTGTTTTTGAGTTGTGCCAAGGTTGCGTTTAATGTGACCATGACCGCTTTATGATCTGTGTAATTTAAGGTTGTGTCTATGTGTTTGATGTCATTTATTAGAAGACCTTCTGGGACATATATTCTGTCTATTCGGGCTGATCGTCCCATGTTTATGTTAATTGTGTCAGTGTGTGTAGTTTCCCTACCCTGTGGGTTCATCTTTCTGTATGTGTCTACGAGCCCGTGCTCGTCTATGATGTTGTGTAGTATGTCTATTTGTTCGAGTTCACGGCGTACGTCAATTGTTCCTCTCGACAGATCAAAATCGTGCATGACACAATTAAAGTCTCCAGCTATGATAATGTTTTGCCCCCTGTGGAATGATGTTAGCATCTGTGAGAGTTTGTCATAGAAGTTAATTTGCTGGTCTCTCACAGCTGGTGCATATACATTGACTAATGTGTATTTGCTGTGGTTTGAACTTGTGTGTTTTATTTCCACTATTGCTATTCTACCTTCGCTGTCTCTGTTGTATCCTACAATTTGCCAGTCTTCTGATACTTGTAGTATAGCTGCCCCTGCACCGAAACGCCCACTTGTCGTTGGCCTTCTCAACACGGGATACCTCGGCCTCCTCGTCACCGGTCAGAAATGTGACAAGGCGCTTGACCATTTCCGCCTTCACTGCTATGGGCATCCAATGCAGGGTTCCTTTAACCCGTTCCTTGTCCAAATGTTCAAAGTGAATCGTTAGTTTGGACTGTTCCAGGTGCAAGGTCTTCCCATGCAGCGAGGCATAGTGAGTAATGTGGGTGGCTTGACGTAGAGTGACATACCACTTGGTGCGGTCCTCATAACGGCCGAGAGTTGCCACTCCATTGAGCCCCAGACCCACAGGTCCAGCCAGAATGCTATGCATGAATGCATATGACACACGTGAGGCATTCTGCCCACTCACTGTGCATACCAGAGTCCCTGGGAGTTCTTCTTGGCCACCCTCCATATCCGTCTCCGGGTTGTAGAAGAAGGTTGGAGTATCCATAACAGAAAGAAAGAAACTCCAAGTACACAAAATCCAGGAATATCACACAAAGGCGGATCAGAGACGACCCTTCCCGCCCTTACCTCGTCCTGACATTTTAGCAGTAATAGTAGCGGTAGCAGCAAAAGTTAGCAGTAGCAGTAAAAAGTGAGTTCCATTCCTTGCCTGAAACTGAAACACACACACACACACACATACATATATATATATATAACTTAATATTTGGACTGCATGTTCCACAATTTTAATTTCAAACTATCTCTCATTTTGAACTCTCTTTTCCACCCTGTTATAAAAAGAAATAAATTGGAAACATACAGTTTTATCATTTCATAAATAATACTTCATTGAGTGAGACATTTAATGCACATACGATCAGTGAGTTCAGTCCCTTGATATGATCTCTCTATACTGTAAGAGAATGTTTATTCTGGTCCAGATGGTGGGTTAGAAACCCTGTTGTTGTGGTCAAACAGCTGTGACAGCACTCACTTGTTTAAGCGAGCACGGGAAAAGTTATCTCCGTGTTCCGAGTGCAGAGCGCAGTCACGTGATCTGAGTGGAGGGATGCAAGAAAGTGAGAGGATGTCTTAGTTTGTTTCTGGAAGGTCTGCTAGGGATTCTTTGTTTAATAATAAGCGTTTTTATGTTTGATTGTCCTTTTGAGGACACAACTGTTTTAGAATTTAAAATGTAGACGTTGAGGCAAATGTGCCCTTTCTAGGGCAATATGTTATTGTAGTTGTTTTGTTTTTTTCAAGACACAGATTGTCATGTAGAACTTGCGATTTGATTTGTCACTTTGAGGACAATGTTTGTGATTCTACATTGAAATCGTAGGTTGTAGTTTGTGGTATTTGGAGTTAGAATGTTTTTTTTTTAATGTTGTCTGAGTGCGTATTTCCCATATGATTGTCAATCACTGCGGCAGGTTTTACGTATTCCTGATTCATCAGTCGTTTACAACACTCGCTTACAAATGGGGGTTCACCATTAAACAGTGTTAATTATTTTGTAACTGCTGGAATCGTGTGCTATCTAAACCTATGTTGTACGTTTATGCTGGTCAGGTTTCTGTAGGTATTGTAGTGGGTGTTTGTCTTGGGTTTTCCTTGTTGCATGGTGTATATCAAAGTATCGTCTGTTGTGTTACTTGTGTATCAGTAAAGTAAACCTGCTATGTAGTAAGTGACATCTCTAAATGTGAATTAAAGTGTTCACAAGTCAATTACTTGTTCAGTGGGTGTGTAACTCACCATGACACACATAATGTTATAGTAGATGCAATACATTGTATTACTAAAACGTATTACAAATGTTTAGGTGTTCACAGAAAGCTAAATAATACTACCATATGCTAGCTCGGCGCACGTGTTAGTTATGGACGAATACGTATATAATGCATAGCATGAACAATTATGAGCAGAAATTACCATACACAACATGGAGCCTTTGAAACCATTATAGAAAATGAGAAAACCTGGATGAAACAAAATAATAAATAAAAATAGTATAGTTCGTATATATGCGGCAAATAGACTAACAGCATGCGCCTTTCAAATCAGCAACGGTAATGTTATAGATAAAAAGTCCTAGTAATTTGCATTATATAAATGTATATTCTTTAATACAACAAGTTCTACATCATCTCTCGTGATGTTTGGAAAGATATGATTCCTGAAGAATCTACTATTCTGTGTCCTGGTAAGGGAGGTCATCGCTGAAGACAAGATAAGTTTCATTCCAAGACTGACAATTACTTGTGAGGTAATGTTAAGGGCAGAGAAAGTAACTGATGATAACTGAGAATGACCGAGAAAGTAAAGCAACTTTAGCATGTTCTGTATACAAGTAATGTTTCTCACTAGTATAATGTCGCATTATTTTTTTGTCTCACTAATTATAAAGTGTACTTGTGTGGTGATGACCAACTTCATGAGCAAAAGTGACCTAATGTAAATTGAAGGACGGCTGACTGCCCAACCATACGTCGCTGAAAATATGTGCCTTCATGTCCTTCCACTTCTGCCTGCACCAGGGTCGATTTTTCAGCAGAAATTCGCTTGACCTCATATATCACAACTCACCAGCCAGTCCCTCACTGACAGCAAGGTCCAGACTATCTCGTTGCTATCCATGTCATCAGACACGGACCCAAAGGAACACTTATGGGATGTACTCAACAGACACATCAACCATCGAGACGTGGCGCCAACCAATCTCCGACAGCTGTCTCTTGCACTGCCGGAAGAGTGGTCAGCCATCCCAAAACAACAGATCCGGCGGGAAATGGGATCCATGTCAAGAAGATGTCGTTCTGTGATACAGGCCAGAGGAGGCCATACACCTTACTGAAACGGAGGCCTAAGTCGCAAATAATAAAAGTCCAAACCAAGTTTAATGGATATCAGTTCTTGTGTTAAATTCTTAACATTTCTTCATGTCAAGATTGAAATATTAATTCGGTAAAATAAAATTGTGAAAAAAGTTTGACATTTGGTGTCCATTACGAATACAGTAGTATTACTTTTCTGTTTTGAGCAGTAACAAAATAGGCCATTTCAGAGAATGAGAAACATATTAACCAAAACATCCTTATCAATGAATATTAGAAAACGAGTCCTAAAATGCTATATTAAACCTGTCTTGTTATATGGAAGTGAATCATGGACAATAGGCAAGTCTGCACACAAATCATTGGAAACAGCAAAATGTGATCTATTACAAGAATGCTGCGAATCCCCTGGAAAGCAAAAATAACTAATGAAAATGTATGAGAAGAGCTGGAGAGACAAACAATCTTGTCAAAACGATAAGGGAGAGGCAAATTACTTTCACAGGACACGTAATGAGAAGAGGGGGCATTGAAAATATTATAACAACAGGAAAAATAGAAGGAAGAAGATCAAGAGGAAGACCAAGAGAAATGATACTAGACAGTCTGACGGGATGGTGTGAGAAGAGATCACCAACTGAGCTGATGGCCTGCATGAAGTTCGTGTACTCTGGAGAATCATAATACCCAACGCCAGTCGGCACTGCACCTGATGATGATGATGATGATGGTGATGATGATGATGATGATGATGAAGATATGGTCCAAGCTGCTTTCAGGCAAGGAAGAGGATAAAGAGATCATATATTTAATATAAGATTAATAATACAGAAATGCAGAGAGTTTAATGTGAATCTATATTTAACCTTTATGGACTATTAAAAGGCATATGAATGTGTACAATACTAGAAACTGTGGGAAATAATGGAATTATGGTATTTCCAACACATTTGATACAATTAACATCACTGCTGTATCTAGACCAACAAGCAGCAGTAGAAATAAATGGTGAAACAACAAGTTGGTTTGACATAAAACAAGGGGTCCGTCAGGGATGCATATTGTCGCCTTACTTATTTAACTTGTATGGTGAAAATATAATGATCAATGTTAGAGAAGATGTAGACAAAGAATATTACTATGCCATAACACTTGAAGGTTATGAAATAGATATGCTGATGACACAGTATTACTATCCACAACACAAAAAAGGGATGGTAGAACTAATTATGTCAGTCCCTAAGAACAGCAAAGAGCAAAACCTCTATCTTAATGCGAAGAAAACTACATTGATGACAATTGACAAAACAAACAAGGCAGCTGAAATAAATATGTAGCAATGAGGAAAAACTGGAAGAAGTGGAGAGTTTTGAATATCTTGGATCACTGCTAACTACTAATGCAGATACAATGAGGAAATTTAAAAGGAGGACATCTATCACTCTTCAGAAAGTAAAACATCTAATGAATCTGTAGACGTGAACAGAAAGAACTACAAAAATAATATTTTTTAAGGGCATGCATCTTTCCCATCGCAATATATACCTGTGAGACCTGGACACTTAACAAAACAGCTGAGAAACACATAAATGTTTTTCAATGTAAATGCTACAGAAGAGTTTTCCAAATATCATGGACACAAAAAAGAACAAATATATCCATACTTCAAGAATTTAACATTGAAGAAGGCGGGCTGGTAAAGAGGATTAAATATAGAAAACTGAATAATTTTGGACACATTAAATGTTATTTGCTCATCTATCTTGCCTCTGGATTGTTCTTGGTTCGTTTCACTTTATACCGCGCATTTTTCTTAGGCATTTGTTTCAAAAGAGTCTATTTTGTTATTTATTTCTTTTATTGTTTTCTAGCTTTCCCGTGCATAAATGAGGGTGGAATTGAATAATCTTAACTTGGTTTTTGTGCCATTTGTTCTCAACATTGTTGAATGTTAATCGGGCTTTTGCATTTCTAATTCTAACTGGTTTGTGTAGCTGCCGAGGAATGCAAAATGGTTGACGTCTTCAACAGCTGTTTCATCTACGTATATTTTTCCTTCTCGATTAGTGAAAAGTTTGAATTTGTTTCCTTATTATTGCCTAGTCCTGTTTTACTAGCCATTGAACAGTTTCTGTTTTATTTTTTTTTCTGACATCGATTTCACATTGTCAGAGATAAAAGATATGCCATCTGGACAATCACAATCTCCAAGTTGCGTCCAGAGCTTTCAGTTTATTAGAAAGTATTGTTGATAGTGAGGATGATATGTTCGATTCTAGTGACAGTGATGGTCACTTAGAAGAAGATTTTTTTGAATTAAATGCAGTTATAGGTGGGGGAATTCCTTCTCCATCAAAAGAAAAAAATGTAGATCTGATATTCCATCTTCAGATTTGTCTCGAGTAGAAATATTCAGCGGGAAATAATGTTAAAACATCCAGCAATTTCAGGTTTACTGCCACGTGTCAGGGGCGCCATTCAACAACAGGTGTAAACTCTGATCTTGTAGATGAAACATCTACAACCAAGTTAAACCCTGATCTTGTAGGAGAAACATCTACACCCAGGTGTAACCCTAATCTTATAGGTGAAACATCTACAGCCAGATGTAAACCCTGATCTTGTAGGAGAAACATCTAAAGCCAGGTGTAAACCTTGATCTTGTAGGTGAAACATTTACAGCAAGGTGTAAACCCTGTTCTTGTAAGTGAAACATCTACAGCCAAGTGTAAAGCTTGATCTTTTAAATGAAACATCTACAGCCAAGTTAAAACCTGATCTTGTAGGTGAAACATTTACAGCCAGGTGTAAACCCTGAAATCGAGGGTGAACCACTTACAGCCAGGTGTAAACCGTGATCTTGTATGTGAATCATCTACAGCCAGGTGTAAACCCTGAAATTGTGGGTGAACCATTTACAGCCGTGTGTAAATCCTGAGTGTGTAAGCGAATCATCTACAGCCGGGTGTAAATCATGTTCTTGTAGGTGAACCATCCACAGCTAGGTTTAAACCTTTATGTTGTAAATGAATTATCTACAGACAGGTGTAAACACTGATCTGGATGGTGAATCACATCAGACAGCGGTAAACCCTGATCTTGTAGGTAAATCATCTACAGACAAGTGTAAATCTTGATCTTGTAGGTAAATCATCTACAGACAAGTGTAAACCTTGATCTTGCAGTTGAATCATCTGCAGCCACGTGTAAACCCTGATCTTGTAGGTGAATAATCTGCAGCCAAGGGTAAACCCTAATCTTGTAGGTGAATCATGTATAGCCAGGTGTAAACCTTGATCTTTAAGTGAATCACTACACCCTTGGATTGGTTTTTAGTTATTGTGGAAGACGATATCATGCTGCATATAATAATTTGTATCAACGAGTGTGCACAAAAACCTGTTCACGTGCAATATGAAATATGTACTTAGTAGTTGGAAACCCATAACAAAACATAAGAGCACAGTTTTGTAGGATTAGAACTCGAAAACTTCATAGACAGAGCACTTTAGTGAGACGTGAGAGAAAGAAATATCACAACTGAATTATCTGCGATTCGAACCACGGTCTCCGCTAGGACGAGCAGCCGTCTAGCCACGAGAGAACAGCGTACTAACTAACAGAGCTGTCTGGCAACTCCAAAAATTGGCGTTTGAAAGCGAACACATTATTTAAAATTCGTCCGCAGACATATAGTTTGCAGACAACAAAGAGAGTGAAAACTCCATCACCATAATCAGGGTCATGATGATCTAGCCACTTCAGTGGAGCCCGTCATATGGTACATAAAATTGCAGCAACCAAGTCAATTAAATAATACAGCTTCATCATATACAGCGATAAACGGCTACATGTTACTGCCTTGTGACTGGCACTGTGTCACGGTTGGAGTGTTGGCGCAAGTGTCTGGACACCTGTTTGCTGATCTTTTAGTCATTTGATTATATCGGTTGGAACTGTGGGATACGTGACTGTCGTATATCTGTACGTTTCCGTAATGTCTTCCACTGTATCCTGAGTCTACCTATGCTACAAAAAGGGGTCAGACCTGGGCCCTCCAATTTCATGGGGGCCATGTCTAGGCTCTCTGATTTATTGTTCCTGTGGGGGCCATCCCTGGCTCTCCTGATCGAAGCTTCGCGGAATGCAGTATCCTGATCCTTTCTTGATGTTCACAGAGATAGAAGGTGCCCAATAGCCTGGCTCTCCCCTGCAAATGAATGCCTACTGCCTGTTGCTGTACTGTTCGTTTCTTGCACTGCCTGGTTGGAACCATCTATACCTTGAACTGTGGCTGGGAGGTTACTGTTTCAGTGCTTTACCTGCTTTAATGATGGCTGTCCAGCAGAGATCGACGTTACCTTTAGTTGCTTTTTTTTTAACATGGCAAGTTATCATACCACCAATCTTCGAATTCTGTTTCTCATCTGACTTGAGTGGGACTATCTACAGGAGATGTTATTCTTTCAGTTTATTAACATTGTCACCAAGTATGGAACAATTATTTAGGAAGAAATATCGTCATTTCACTTAGTCAATATATTGAACATATTTGGTTTAATGAACATTACAAGATGTGTGTTAATTATGAACGTTAATATTTGATTATGTCAATAAATTGATTGGAGTGTAGACCCGATGCTGACAAGATGTCCAGACCTAGGGTCTGTCCTTAGTGGTATGGGTTTACTGGAGTGTGGAATATATTACTGTCTTCCCTGTGTTTTGCTTGTTGAGTTATATATTCTTACATTATATTAGTAGCTTGCTCCAGGTGAACATCGAACGATGTCTTCAGCTCCATCCACATCCAACATGCTGGGTTTACTTCAGGCTACTCTGTACCAAGTCAGCCATGACTTGAGGTTCAGTCATATCGTTTCAGAGGTTGACAAATTTGATGGCGACCCAGCAGAGTTGGAACTCTGACTGGAGGAGATTAACAAGATCATGGAGGTGAGACTTGCTGGTCTGCCGGCACAGAAGAACATGGTGCACCTGCGCACCACAGGTTCTATGTCGGAGTTTGTTAAGCAGAGCCTCCACCTTCAAGAGTCGTGGGAGGAGTTTGTGGTAGTTTTGTTAGCACCCTACGGTGTGTTGCAGACTCCCCAATATGTCTGGCATACCCAAACCTTGGTTTAGTAGATTCCCCAAGAGTATGTTCCGGCATTGGCTGACCGTATCACCGAGGCAGCCACAGTTGCTTACTCTGCAGCGAAATTGCTATCTCGGTCATTGACGCTCTACTCCCCAAGAAGCATGAAGAAAAAATTATCACGGGATAAACAAGTTACCGTTGAGAGAGCCATAAATATAGCTTCAGTTGAGAGCAATCTTACTATGTTGGTGAACCTTAACTGTTGTGAACGGCAAATATATTTTTTAGGGTTCTTTGGCCACCAGTGAGAGAGGCTCCACGTCCTGGTTGCAACAGGCTGACACGTCATAGGAAAGAAAGGAAAGGAACTGCATAAATCAGTCTTATCAATCAAGTGCGGTGCAGCGTGGAGTAGGCGATTAGTTATCTCCACAGTTCCCATTTAAGTACTAAGAATCTTGTTTCCATTGATAATGATCTTTTGCACAAGGTATGTCTCATTGTCTGGAACGCTGACTTGGCCTGAGCACGTCTGCTTTTTACTTCGTTGTGACATTTCCCATCAGCTGTTATAATCGTTCCTAAGTACTTGAATCTATCAACATATTTCAGATGTATGCCATCGATGGTAATGCTACATTTTGGTGGTATTCTTTTCTTTGAGATGACCATAACTTCAATCTTCTTGTTTTTCAGACTGAGACCTGTACATTTACTTTCACGAAGCACGATGTCTAGAAGAGCCTGTAGCTCCTCTTTACTTTTAGCAATCGGAATTGTACCCCGTCATGTGGTTAAATGAAATTGCAGCAAGCAAGAAAATTAAAGAATAAATCTTCATCATATATAGAGCGATAAACGGCTACATTAATACCATAGCGAAAGTTAGCACAAGTGTTAGCTGTACATGAATACGTCTTTAATACATGGCATGAAAAATTATGAGCAGAAATTACCACACACGACATGGTAATCTAACATGGCTTTGAAACCAGGCGTCACAAATGAGAAAACCTAGATGAAATGCAATATTACATTTCGGATGCATTTTGCACTAACAAAATTAACAGCACGATACTTTCAAATTAGCACTGGTAATTTTATAGATAAAACGTTCCATTGATCTCCTTTATATAACTTTATATACTGCTATACAATAAGAAATACGAATATAACATTATAAAGGGCAGCTCATTTCACCATCATAACCAGTTCTACATCATCTCCCGCGATGTTTGGAAAGATGTCCTTTCTGAAGAATCTGCTATTCTGTGTCCTGTTAGGACAGGTCACCGTTGAAAGTAAGATAGGTTTTATTCCAAGACTGATAATTATTTGAGAGGTAAAGTTAAGGGCAGTGATGTAGAAGGGCAGAGAATGTAACTAACGAAAACTGAGAAAATAAAGCAGCTTTGTAGATAAACGGTAGGACAAACATTATCTGAGGAATTATGTGGCATTTCTACTTTAATATTTGCTAAGCAAAATACATGTTTAGCACATACAGAGGTAGTAAAGTGAGGTGATATGAGTTTCAGATTGCAAAAGAAGGAAAAACAAATGTGTATCTTTTAATCGGTTCTGAGGACAGAAATGTCTAAAACACGAAGGAATCAATGAAAGACAGATAACATTAAACTTATAATTACATATCTGATAACGACTTAGCTGAATCACCTTGGTGGCACATTGTCTTACGAAGGAATTTACTTTTTCCTATCTATGCACTTGACATATTCTCGTCATTGATGTGAGCTTAATAATTAATCGCTTGGATGCTTATTATTTGTACACATGTAGTTTTTCCCAATAGTCTATTTCATGTTATGTTTTACGTCTTGCCAATTATATTTATATATGTGTTCTAAATATGTGTCTTTGATTTGAAAAAAGTTTTGACTGAACGTGTTATATGCCTTTTTCATTATTTCATTTTAGGTGAGCTAGCTTTTCGTCTGTGTAAAACTGAATAAGTTCACATAAACTTTGCCATGACAATTGCCCACTATAAAATCCGTTGTTTAACATTACTTTCATCTTAGACGCTGGCTACAAAGCTGATACTGCATCTCTTCATGTTGTACATATATCATACACCATCATTTCCCATGTAGTTAACCAGTGTGTATAGAAGGAATTTGTGTTATTCTGTGTCAAATTTATTTAAAAGTGCTGGGGTTATATTTAGCCAGAACATTGCATAACATATTCAAGACATAGCAAGAATGTAACAGTAACTTAACTTACTATTTAGTAACTTTAGTAGTATCGTGTAATTGTAGTCGATACATTTAACCATATATGTGATTAGCTTACTGTAATAATTAAATTAAATATACAGCTAAAACACCAACTACAGCTTTGATTATTCTCATGGTTTAAAATAAAATAGCATCCATTGATTAGTGTACAGATGTAAAATATAGTCATAGAAACATGTGTTAACAGGAAGAGCTGTAAATTATGAATTTTGTCAGACCGTTTTGGTGAAAGTGCACTTGTGTTTGGAATGAATACGCAGTGCTGTTACAAGAGAAAAGAATTTATAAGTCAAGATATCACTTTGTATTTCTGTATTACTTGTTCTCTTATGTCAACATTCATTACCTTTTTTAAAAGTTATTAGAATATTCCAAAATGCTGCTGTTTATCTAATGATAATGCGATCATATTTTACCCCCCACCCCCCAACCCAAATTTTGCTATTTAACCGTTACTGTCTATGCCAAACTGAAACTGTAGAAAGTCTTCAATAATTGCTTGCTCGCTTCAGTAATTTTTATGTCCATAGCGATTGCTTCGTTTTATAGTTCACATTAAAAAAAATGTAAAAAAGCTAAACATAAAGGAGCCGTAGCTTATTGTGACACTAACAGTAATTAGTAGACATTACATCTGCTCTGCAGCAGATGATGTACTTGGTACTGGCTTCTCTGAAGTTGCGGCGCAATATTTCTGTGAGGAATGTATTTTTCTTAGTAGATCTGGGCGCTGCATGAGCGTGTCGTGGAGTTTCTGGCCTGGGTTTCCTGCGCCCTCAAAGCTGCATTTAACCATAAGCATCGTTTTCAATATTTGAAGGTTAAGTTGCGTTTTCTGATTTGTTCATCTCGTATTCTTGTATGAGAAGATTCTTTCAGTGGGTGCTTTAGTCCCAGACAGGCAGAGAATAATTTCGATATTTTTTGTATGTCACCACGAGCAACAGAAAACACTTCCACTCACTTGATATCAGTTTTTGCTTGTTAGGAGTTGCAGTCTGAAATTGTATCTCCTGAAGTAAAATCTAAAAATATTGTTGATGTCATCAAGCAGTTTGTTGTCATTGATTTCAAAATCTGGAAATTTTTCTTCAAAGACGTTGAGGCTTGTTTGATCATTTGTCTCAACGCCAGCCAGCTGAAGCCACTCAAATATTGAAATGGGGTTAACTCTGTCCTTTAGATATTCAACACAGTAACACAATTGTCATTAAAATGATGATAATATTCATCACATCTGTTTTTCTGACCAGACCCTCGTTTTCTAGACGGATAATCTGGATTTTCACCTCGTTTGGAACCAATATGGTTCTTCTCCTGTCCATGCATTTTTTGCAGGAGATCGTCAACTGCAGACAGCACTTCCAGTGCTGAAAAATTTGATTTTGAATTTTTAGGACAGCAGCATGAAAAATGGCAGAAATATTCTGAACAAAGAAGAACCATAGCTCGCTACTTGGATTATCGAAGAAAGTTCGCATCACCGTAGGGCACATCTGTTCAGACAAAAAATTATAATTTCAACGGAGGAAAGAGCTTAATGATTCTCTCCCCTGCTGGCGTTAGTTACAGCCATCTGGTTTTTCCGTATCCTAGAATCCGTTGGTACTCAACCAACGCAGAATCACATAATTCCTTCACTTCATCCATACGAACAGTGTAAATATAAAAGTAGGAATATATTGTCATAACAACAGTTTCAACATCAATAGGAAGGCAATCTGCTGCCGCGTGCATTGCTCTGTGGACAATGTGAGCTGAGCAGCAAATCTTCACAAGCTTATCTCCGATGGAAGTTTTAATTTAGCAAATACAGTGTTTTATCGTATTCTTTGAACACCATCGAATTTAGTGTTGGTATTGTCAGCACAGAGTACCACAAATTATGTAATGAGCTCATTCTGTGTTTCAACACGTTATGTAGCTCACACATTATGTCTCATGTTTCGCAAAAGATTTACTGCAGATCTAATAACTTAACTTGGACATCCAGTGATCAATGACGGCACAGAATATCTCACAAAGAGTGAGAATAACTATGTGATTTGAGGCATCTGTCAGTATTGTCGCAAATGTTGCATTCTTCAAAGTTGGTCAATGAAAAATTGAAAAAAGGCGTTAGTTATTATGGCCTCACAATTTATGCGCCCACACATAAACTTCGGCTCAGTAAAGATTGAATCAATTTGTTGGTGCAAGCCATTGAGAGAAAACTGTCTTTGTGACATAAGGTGTGACATGTAAATGTGCCTTATGCAGCTGCTAACTTGGCTTATTCCCAAACGATGGTAGGAAATAGTTTGTCACGGGACGGGCGGATAGTGTTGCTGACACAGCTACCTTATGTCGATCACGATCACTCTTCAGATGTTTTGTGATATCTGATCTACCACAGTGCGAAATTGAAAATTCAGATTTTTAAGTATCACATCTAACATGGGAGTCATTTTCGGTTCCTGCCTTCCTTATGAAGGGGGAATCACTCTCTAATTGTTGATTCAGTTTACACGCTCGTCCAGACATCGTCGGGGATAAAACAGGAGACGAAAGTTTCATTAGCCCGCCAAGTAATGTTCAGTTCGTAAGTTAGTAAAAGAAATAAAATTTAGCACACAGTAACGCTCATGAAATGCGCTTTACTTAATAACTAAATAAGTACAGTACTACTAATTAACATGACAAAAATTCAAACAACCCTCTCAGTCGTTCTGTCGATACAAACCTGACGCATGGTCAAACATTTAGCAAACCCAAACTTTTCAACAAACTCTGAGAGTGATTAATTTAGTCATGAGGAAGATAACTATACTCTGGCTTGTTCAACGTGTATAGAACAATTAAAGATCATTTCTAGTGCAACCAATTAATGTGTACCAAACATTTGTATCAAATTAAAAATATAATAGTAAACACTTCTGATAAATAAAGGACACGCCGTTTCCAAATTAATGGATTTGTAAAAAAAATTATTTACATATTTTATTAAACTTTAAATTTAGCAGGCTCAAAGCGGGACATTTGTGCGTCCACCAAAACTTTCAGGGAAAGCGGGACATTAATCTAAAAAGCTGGACTGTCCTAACTAAGGCGGGACACCAATCTAAAAAGCAAGACTGTCTTAACTAAGGCGGGACACCAATCTAAAAAACAGGACTGTCTTAACTAAGGCTGGACACCAATCTAAAAAGCAGGACTGTCCTAACTAAGGCGTGACACCAATCTAAAAAGCAGGACTGTCCTAACTAAGGCTGGACACCAATCTAAAAAGCAAGACTGCCTTAACTAAGGCGGGACACCAATCTATAAAGCAGGACTGTCCTAAATAAGGCTGGACACCAATCTAAAAAGCAGGACTGTCTTAACTAAGGCGGGGCACCACTCTAAAACGCAGGACTGTCCTAAATAAGGCGGGGCGTATGGTCACCTTGTCTAGTAAAGACCTTTAACTTTTATTTCTTTTTGTAAAAGACCATGTGCTCCTATACTAGTATGTCTGCTCTGTTAGCTTATCTATGATTCAGAAAGACTAGCAAGACCAAATGGAATTTAATTTTAAATATAATTTCTCACAAAGAGGAAGTGGAGTTATACTGTGCTTTTTATGTTATTCTTGTTGGTGTTGCCTGAAAGCCTTTTTTTCAACTGATTTTAACCAGTAATCATGCGGATCATTATAGTTTTTTTTTTCCTGACAGACACAACAACAATAACTAGACTCGCTACTACTATAACGAAGTCACTAGTGTCACAATTGAAAACATCAACTTGACTTCCATTAGCACAACATAACTAAGATTACAAACAAGATTACAAACACGAGATTCTCGGAGTGATTATGCCATATGGAAAGAAACCACTATCAAACAATTAATCAAAACAATGTTACATACTCACAAGTTTATCGAAAACTTCTCACAGCGTAACGAATTCCAAATATCTAAAACGATTAACTCCTAAATATGACAATAACAACTGCCTGTCCTAAATAGGACAGTACTACACTATACGCTACATTTTGACACGTTATGTTACAGATTAGCTACACATTCCAACAAGCTAAAGGAGGATTTCAAGAAACGTCTCTAACCAGTCCATCTCAACACTGAATCATAACTCAAGAGTACATCTCACTAAACAAGTATATCATCTCACAAAACAAGAACTGATTGACCTGCCTAAACTCTGACCTAACCTAAATTCTGGTCATCATTTCTTCCCCTTAAATATTCCCTACAAAATCTCGCCAACCTTCACGAATGTTCCATCATGAAAATAAATTTACATAAAGTTACATGTTTTTATGACGTTTAGTTTTCACTGAAATAACATCTTCAAAAAAAAAACCAAAAACATGCCTGCCTCTTAAAGTGTGTTTTCTGTGTCCATAAACATTCTTCCCATTCAACAAAATCCCGTGACAAGCCCAACTTTTTCCACACAAAACACGACCTGAGTGTTCTAAAAATAGACATTAAGCCCAAAGTTTTCTCATGAAATTAAAGGTACCGTATAATTACCACACCTACTTTTAAATATGATGTTTCCCTTTGACTAAAAAGTTCATCTTACACTAATAATCTACTAATATGCAGCTACAAACACATTATTAGGGTCACAGTTCATGAAGAGCACATAGAGAACTTTCACATCTTAAAATTGATATTAATTTACATTTTCGGTGACGTCTGGGGAAGGAATGAACGCTTTCTTGACGAAGGGAACTTATATTTCGGCTAATTGAACATCTTTTCTTTCCTCAGTACGTTCGTAGTTTCAGCATTTCGTATATACATCGCATATTCAGAATTATACATATATATATATATATATATATATATATATATATAACGAAGATCCGTTAGATAAAGACTCAGAGTGATGTTATTACTTGTAACAAAAAATGATAATACAAGGTAATTTTGTCTTTTATGAAAGATAACAAAATGCTATCTATGAAGCAGAAGAATGGAATCCAAAGAGACAACCTTTATCTATGATCTGTCAACTTTTCATCGCCCAGCGATAGCCAGACGACAAATGAGTCGTCAGTTAGTTGACCTAGTCAGAGGATCAATATTACATAAACAGCATGAAGCAAAATCCTAACATTAACTTCTGTTTAAAACCCAGAAAAAGTGCCCTTGAAGCGGTTGAATGGGTGCGACAAGTTTATGGAGATACTTTTTTTTTAATCTCGTGCACAGATATTCACGTGGTATTCACGATTCAAAGTGGTGTGGAAATGACTACAAATACAACTAGACACAGACGCCCGTTTTCTGTTCGTAATGAGGAACTCACTACAAAAGTCAGAGACCGGATACAAGAAGATCGTTTTTTGACTGTGAGGATGATGGCAGAGGAATTTGATTTTAACCTAAGGATCATTTGTAAAATTTTAGAGGTACATTTGCGCAAGAAAAAATTTGCTTGCCGGTTTGCGCGACATGCATTGTCTGATGGCCAAAAACATCATCGTGTTCAGTACGCAAAAGACATCATCAAAACGTCTCGCAGAAGTAAATATTTCTTAAATTTGATTGTTGCAGATGATACAACAAATGAAATATATTTTCTTTTACAAGAATAGAGCATTAACTTAGATTACGTGAAGTTTTCTGTTGCTATTAACTTTCTACGAAAATGAAATAATTTTATAAACGAAATATAACTGGTTATTTTTTTTTTACCAATGTTACCCATAAAGTAATATACTGAAGTTATATCTGGCATTTAGAACTAGGCATATGTTCGTGCTGTCTTAATCCGTGGATTTTTTTCTCCAATTTATTGTTCCTTCACTCACAGAAACTTTGTATTTCTGAAAACCAAGCATGTGCAATGTCCTCTGTCACTTTCCTGAGCGTAAGTTTTGTTACTTATTACTTTAAAAAATCTAATTAACAGCGCTACAAAACAGGTTTACACTTTCTTGTTCAGGGATTACCGAGACTGAAGCGAACATGTTTTATGCCTTCAACGGTAAATATGAGAACTCGGCTCAGGGCACAGGACCAGACTCCGGACACGATTTAATTCAACAAATATTGTGCCCAGTTCTTGTTAAAGCTATAAGTCCAGTAGGTATATGTATGTATATATGTATGTATGATATATGTATGTATGTATGTATGATATATGTATGTAAGTAATAATCTCTCATTTATAGGGGTCCATTTCAGCAATGCTTCTTTTCCAATGCTACTCATCCTTCATGATGTTCTTCAGAAGCAGCTGAAGAGGAATTAAAAGAAGATTTTTACAACAGACTCCAAGCCACATTAGAAACAAAACCCAAGCATGATATACTGCTCATCTTGGTCGACTTCAATGCAAAAGTAGATGAGGGAAATGAAGATAGAAGAAGAATAATGGGAAGAGAAGTAATCGGAAAAATAAATGAAAATGGAGAAAGACTGTGCAGTTTCTGTGAAGAAAACATGATGACTATCGGAGTGACAATTTTTCAACTTAAAAACATCCATAAAGTGACTTGGAGGTCCTCAAATAAAACCACATAAAACCAAATAGTTCATATAAACAACAAGTGGAAACGGTCACCACAAGATGTGAGAGCAAGGAAAGGAGCAGATGTGGGAAGTGATCACAACTTTCTGGTAGCAAAAAATCAACTAAAATTAAAGAAAGCCAAACTTGGAGAACACAGAAAGACAAGTTTTGATACAACAAAACTGAAAGACCAGCAAACAAGGAATGACGTCTCAGTAGTACTTAAGAACCGCTTCAGTGTCCTACAAGACGATACAGAAATGTCCATAATGGAGCTCAGTAAAACACTACAGGAAACAGCAAAATAATTGCTTGGATATCGGAAACGGAGAAAAGAATAATGGATAAGCAAGACCACATTGGAAAATATAGAGCAAGGAAAGGAAATCAAGAAACAATTACTGAACACCAAATCATAAAGGCTAAAAGAGCAAGTTTTAAGTAATTATGCACAAAAGACAAAGAAGTGAAGGAATCATGCCGTCAAGATAAACGTCAATAGTATGACACCTTAGCAGAAACAACAAAGAAAGCAGCATATGCAAATAACATGAAAACCATATACACAATCACATAGTATGTGTAACAGGTAACTTCAGCACAAGATGTGAGAGTGCAGTGAGGACACATAAGGGACAACTGGTCAGTGGAGAAAGAGAAAAAATTGAAAGATGGAGGAAACACTTTAACACCCTACTAAACAGAACACAAGCAGGACAAACAATAGACATACCTGGGGCAAAA
>CM019695.1:18303208-18472203 GCA_009760885.1 Achatina immaculata
AGAATATTTCCCTGACGCTTTTAAACTCGCCAAAGTTTTTCCTCTTTTTAAATCTGGAGAGACTAGTGACCTCTCAAACTATAGACCCATATCCATTCTGTCATCACTATCTAAACCTCTTGAAAAACATATACAAAAGTTAACTCTGCTCCACATGCAAGAAAACAGTCTACTAATGGACAGTCAGTCAGGTTTTAGACCAAATTACTCCTGCCACACAGCATTAACTAAAATGACAGAAAGCTGGCTGTCTAATATAAATGATGACAAATTGTGTGTTGTTGTCTTTGTTGATTTTAAGAAAGCCTTCGATATGATTGATCATGAAATTCCTGCAAAAATCCTGGAAGGCTATAGATTACATCCTGACCTAACAAAATGTATTACACATTTTTCTCTCAGGTAGAAAACAAGCAGTTTGCTTTAGAAACAAAATGTCTGGCCCGTCTGTGGTTGATACCGGTATTCCTCAAGGCTCCATTCTTGGTCCTCTTCTCTTTGCTATCTATATTAACGACCTATCACTACATTTAAAGCACTCTTCATGTGATCTTTTCGCTGACGACTGTACTGTTTACAATAGGGAATATGACATCAATAACCTACAGACAACGCTCCAAATTGATATAAACAGTTTGATTAAATGGAGTAATAAAAATGGTATGTTGATAAACACCAACAAAACAAAATCCATGCTCATCACTACAAGACAGAAACTGCAAAATGCAACTAAAACTTCACTACAGCTTTGTGCTGGGACTAAGGCAATAGAAAATGTTCATGAACATAAAACCCTAGGACTCATCATTGATCAGCATTTAACTTGGAATTCTCACGTACATAACCTAACAAATTTGATTGCACAGAAAGTTTACCAATTAGCCAAGATTAAACACTTTATCGACAAAAACACAAGAAAAATATACTACATATCACACATACAGACACACTTAGATTACTGTTCCACAATCTGGGATGGATGCTCAGTCTCAAACACAAAAAGGCTCCACTCACTTCACAAGCGAGCATTAAATCTTATTTGTGACAAACACCCAGTACAGACTGTAGATCAACACAAACAACTCAAAATTCTACCCCTCAAAAATAGAATCATTTTTAACAAAGTTAAGTTTGTTCACAGAATT
This sequence comes from Achatina immaculata, assembly GCA_009760885.1. Taxonomy (NCBI): domain Eukaryota; kingdom Metazoa; phylum Mollusca; class Gastropoda; order Stylommatophora; family Achatinidae; genus Lissachatina; species Lissachatina immaculata. Next base: position 18,304,354 of record CM019695.1, read on the forward strand.
CTGTCGCACAATGCTCCGCCTTACTTGTGGTCACTGTTTACGTATGACACTAAACATAGCCAGCGTTTAAAAAACTGTCTTCTTCCTAAACCCAGGATTGATCTGTACAAGAAACGTCTTGCATACTCTGCAGTACAGCTCTGGAACACCCTCCCCTACAATTTAAAATCCATTGGTAATACTTCATCCTTTAACTCAAACCTGTTTCATTATTTACTTGCTTGTAATTATATGCCTCCATAAAATAGCCAGCACTCTCTCAACACATGGTTCGTAAACCATCAAGTACTTCAGTGACATAGTTATAAAAGCAACTTGTTAGATATTGTTAGAAATCATTTTAATGTTTGTTTTAAAAAAAACATATGTTAGAAGATCTGTATTTACAATGTATTTTTTATGTATGTATATGTCTGCGGGTGTATGTGTGCGTGAGTGCTATTTTATTAGGTTAATTACTTCTCTTTTACCTTGAATGTAGTAGTTACATCTTACACTCTTTTGATATGTTTTTACTAAGTTAATTTGTATTTTTGTACTAAATCAAGTGTGTGGGAAGAATGAAAGATGGAGTGATGAAGGGCAGAATGTAAGACGAGCCTGCTTGCCCAATTCTTTACCCTTGAAAAATAAAGATTGTTCATTCATTCATTCATTCATTGTTCTTAGATTCGTTACACTTGATGCCGAGTATTTTCCTTAGGCATTTGTTTTCAAACTAGTCTAATTTCTTGTCTGTTTCTTTAGTTGTTTTCCAGCTTTGGCATGCATAAATGAGGGTGGATATTACATTTGAATTGAATAGTCTTAACTTGGCTTTTGTGCTTATAACGTTTGAATTCCATATGTTCTCAAGATTCTTGAAGATTGATGGTGCATTTTTCAATTCTGATTCTAAATTCCTTTCTAGTGTCACCATCCTGGTCTATGTAGCTGCCAAGGTATGCAAATTGATTGATTTCTTCAATATCTGTCCCTTCTATGTGTATTTTTCCATTTTAATTGAGAGGAATTTTCATTATTTTTGTTTTGTCCTTGTTAATTTCAAGTCATATTTTTCTAGCCATTAAAGACAGGCTATATGTTTTTTCTTGCATGGAATTCACATTATTACTGATGAGAGTTACGTCATCAGTAAAATCAAGGTCTTCTAGTTGGGTCCCAAGTACCCAGACAATACCTGTGTTACCTGTGCTTCATTATGAAGTCTATTGTAATTCTAAAAAGTAAAGGAGACAGTATACATCCTTGTTTCAAGCTTGTTTCAATCTTGAACCATTCACTCCTTCTGTTTTGACTGCACAAACATATCCATTGTATAAGTCCTTAATGATGTTGACAATTTTTAATGGTATTCCATATATAAAATTCTCTATAATGAATCTCTGTGTATGCTATCAAATGCCATCTCTGAAGTTCAGTACTAATTGTTTATGCTTTTCAATATGTTCGTCAAGTAATATTCGGAAAGTAAAGATCTGGTCGAGACAGCTTCTCCCTTTTCGAAATCCTGCTTGTTCTTCTCTCATTGCAGTATCCACTATATCTTTGAGTCTATTCAAAATGACCTTGCAAAATACTCTTGACACAACTGATAGGAAGGTTACTCCTCTCCAGTTGTTACAGTCACTAAGGGTACCTTTTTTTGGTATTTTAACAATGACTCCTTTCTTCCGTTTAGAAGGGACCTTTTCTTCTTTCCAAATCTTGTTAAACATTCTCTATAGTTGTCTCATGTTGTCACTATTGATAGCTTTTAACATGTCGGCTGTTATTTCATCTTAACCTGCAGCTTTGTTGTTAGCCATTACATTCACTGCTGTTTCAATTTCATGCAATTTATTTTCATCTAGGTTGACATTTAGTTGTGGGGCTGGTAAGTCAGTTTCAAGGTTTAACAATTCTTTTGGGTGTGGTTGATTAAGTATTTCTTGAATGTGTTCAGCTCATCTTTGCTTTTGGTCTTTATTTGATGTTAATAGGGTTCCAATTTTGCTACGGATTGGTCTTTCTTTAGATGTAATAGTACCTGTTAGCCTCTTTTGTATGTTATATAAAGTTTTGCTGTCTCCTGTTTATGCTGCTTTTTCTGCCTCTTTCGCCATATTGTCTATGTATTCTCGTTTATCCCATCTAGCTGAACTTTTTACTTTCTTGTCTATTTCTTTGTATGTTGCTTTCGCCGGATCTTTTCCAAGACCTGTTTTTGCATTCAACATGTCTAATTTGACTGCTCATCTTTCATGTATATACTTCCATGTTTTATCTGATATCCATGCTTTTCTATTTGATTTTTTTCAGTCCAGCGTTTGCTTTAACTGCTGTGATTATGGCTGTGCTGTAAGAATTCCATAATTCATCTATACTTATCTCCTCAACTTCACTGGGTGTTTTGGGATGATTGGCAAGTTCCTGATTGAAATTAATGTTATTATTTTCTTCTTGTAGGCTGTGGCTGTTTATCTTTCTGTGTACTGATTTCTTGTGTTGGCTTTTCAATTTTAGTTTTATTTTCCCTATGCACAGGTTGTGATCACTGTTGACATCTGCACCCCTATAAGCCCTTACATCTATGAGAGATGTTCTGTATTTCTTTCTAATACAAAAATGATATATCTGGTTTCTAGTTCTATCATCTTGAGATATCCACGTTGTTTTATGTATCTCTTTGTGTGGGAATATTGTGATTCCAATAACCATGCCCTCTGTTAGACATATTTCAATTAATCTTTCTCCGTTCTGATTAACCATGTCAATTCCTTCTTTCCCCATCACTTTTTCAACATAGGTATTATCCTTCCCTACCTTAGTATTGAAGTCCCCCATAGCATTTAGGATGTCATGTTTAGGGACTTTGTTGATGATTTGTTGTAGTTGGTGATTTGGTGATAGAGGTCGTCTTCCACATCATTATCTGCATCATTCGTGGATGCATAACACTGTATTAATGGCATTCTTCCGTGTAGTAGGTTGTATCGTGCTCTTATTATACTACTGTTCACTGTTCTTTTTATCATAGCTTATAGTTATTGTCTGTTTGTATTTTTAGTTTAGCTTATACTTATTCTCTGCCTGTCTTTTAGTCATCTCTCTCTCTCTCTCTCTCTCTCTCTCTCTCTGAACCGTAAGTGCCCAGGGCACATGGGGCATCCGCCAAGGCGTTCCTGAAAAGCATGCCCTTTGCCTGTTCTTCTGCTCTTGCCCACTCTTTTTAGTCTTGACTATTTCTCTGTTTATCTGCCTGTTACCAGTGTAGGAATATTTTTGAAAGTTTATATCTTCTTATTTGTTATCTGTTGTTTGGTATTTTAAAAGGCCCATGTTGATTCGTGGTTACACATACTACATCAAATCACTGCACATAAAGAAAGATAATCACGAAATTGATTCTTAATCACTGGCTCATTGGTTTATGTTATTATCAATATAGTTAAATCAGTGTCCTTAATTCTTTGGTTCTTATTAAATAGTATCAACAGTGCAATTACTAAAACTCATTTTAACACCCAATACATATAACTGTGGAAGACATAGGGAAATGTTTAAAGAAATGAAGAAACTGAAGAGAAATGTCACACATAAGCTAAATGTAATTTGTGACGAGATGGAGAAGGCCTTGATAGAAACACCCGAATTTCTAGAAAGATGGAATGAATATTGGAATGTATGATAGAACTGACTGTGAAAGCAGAAATCAACAGTGTGAATTATTATTGGAGGAGAAAGAACTCGAAATCACCAGGATGTGACGAGATAATAGTTGAATTTATTAAAGAAGGAGGAAAGGAATGTGCAACGATCTATCATTGACTATGTAAAATGATGTGTCGTTCAGGTATTTGGCCAAAAATAGTGAAAAAGAACTGTGTTCATATCATTGCCAAAAATGGTAACCTGAAATTATACACAAACTACAAAACCGTTGCCTGATTAGTCATGCCAGTAAAATTATATTAAACATATAATAATAAGTAAACTTCGTAAAAAAAACAGAAGAAGTCAACACAGTCCAAGCTGGTTTTGGACAGGGAAGAGGTTAAAGAGATCATATATTCAATATAAGATTAATAATAAAGATATGCAGATAATTTAATGTGAATCTATATTTATCCTTTATAGACTACTCAAAGGCATTTGATTGTGTATAGCACCATAAACTAATTAATAATGGAGATAAATCGAGGGAAAAACAGGAGGACATCTCTCGCTCTTCAGAAAGTAAAAGAACTGAAGAAGCTTTGGAGAGGAATAGACAGAACTTCAAAAATAAGATTTTTAAGACATGCATCTTTCCCATCGCAACATATACCCGAGAGACCTAACAAAACAATTGAGAAACACATAAACGCCTTTGAATGTAAATGCTACAGAAGAGTTCTTCAAATATCATGGACAGAAAAAAGCACATATATCCATACTACAAAAACTGGTTATTAATGAGGATTAAGCAGACACAACATAAATATTATGGACACATTAACGTCATGATAATTTATAGAAGACCGTCTTGGAAATGTACATAGTGGGAACAAGAAAGATAGAAAGACCAAGGACAAGATGCTGCAAGACATCATTGATAATCTGCAAATGAACGCACCAGCAGCAGGGCATCTAGCTTTCAACCCAGAATACTAGAGTAGAGCTGTTAAGGAAATTACATCCGCAAGGAACATGCAAATGACTGATTGACTGACATATAACTGTTTTAGTATGATTTTCAACATACAATGTTCATATAAAGTATTATAAATCTAGTATACTCATTGCCCTAAAACTTCTTAGCTCATTAGAAATGTTATAATCGGTTTTGTACTTTTATTGCAATACATTACATATATAATTGATATTTTTTATGGACCGAATTTCAATTCTAACTCTAAATATTCATTCATTTTTATATAATGCAATAGTGCATTAAACATGTATACATCAGAGGATCTATTTTATGCCGAGATGGCAAACTGTTTATATTTGGGGTCCTGAGACCCACATGATTATCTCGTTCATTCTCTTCCTCTTCTTTTTTGCTCCAGTTGTCGTATCACGTCCTAAAATATTGGCTCTTTTTTTTTGTGTTAATTACGATATACAATATGGCCACATTCCAGTGTCATTGATGACTTTGTGGTATCCTCTTCTTCGTTGTAGATTTGCTTTGATATTCCACTTATTTGTTCCAACTATGTATGATGCCAATGAAAAGCTCACTGTTTCAATATTCCAGTTATCTGTTCCATCTATGTGTGATGCCAAGGAAAGGATCACTGCTTAGATATTCCAATTATTTGTTCCATCAATGTGTGATACGATGGAAAAAGCTCACTGCCGTGTTCCTGGATCCATTTTAAGTGAGACTAATACGTCTGGGAACAGGCTAATCTTCTCTACATCAGATAACCTTGTTCTTCATTCATTCTAAAATATATATTACTTCTTACAGCAAGTTCTTGTGTCACTGTGTCTAGCGTTTTTGGACTATAGCTAACTTACATCATGAAAGAGAATGCTTGTAAGTGTTACTTATCGTCGCTGACTTGAATATTTCTCTCAACCTAAAGAGTTTTACACCTGCAGGCAGGAAGTGATAACATGCAAGTTCTAAAAGATTAATGGTATTTTAGATTTTGAAAGTGACTTAAATAATTCAGTTATGTTTGTTGAATTGTTTTAATTACTTTTTTCTTCACTTTCCTCCATGTTTGTGTTTGTTTTGTCTTATATTTATTTGCTCAACATACTTCTGTCCGACTAGCAGCATTTAAAACTCGCATTTGTTCAGCAAGATCTAAATAATATGTCTTTCAGAAACCACTCATATACTTTACTGAGGTACTCAATGGAGTCGTTGTACGTGTCCAATTAAAAAGTGTAGAAGAAACTAGACCAGGATTGATAAAAATGGAAACATACAACATAACAAGACCTAATTTGTACAAGTGAGTATTTGAGTTTGACCATGTAAACGTATTGTGTGAGAGATGAAAGTCACTGAAATAGATGAATAATACGGTTCACATGACATAATAAGTGCCAAGGGTACCACATGAATAGTGTGTCAAGCTTGAGGTAAGTGAGAGTGGAGCTAAACAGCAGCTCTCATTTGACAGTCAAGATGAATTTCATTGTTTACTGCGTATAAACTCATATCGTATTTGATGAAGAAACAAAAGCACATACAAATCTTGAACAGGGACAGTAGGGAAAATGAAACAATTATGAAAGCAGACAATAACAACTAATATTTCCGCAAAATTGAAAACAAAACCAACAGATACACCCACAGAAACTTATATCCGATTCGTTTTTCATTTCCCGTTCTTTCTATCTCTCTCTCCTCTCTCTCTCTCTCTCTCTCTCTCTCTGAATGTCAGACGGGCCTGCGTGCCCAATTCTTAACCCTTTTGAAATAAAGATCAGTCAATCAATCTCTCTCTCTCTCTCTCTCTCTCTCTCTCTCTCTCTCTCTCTCTCTCTCTCTCTCTATTTCTCTTATCTCTCTTGACCTGTTTAAGAAAAGTTTCTCTTACTTAGCTGCCCACAATTGGAATGCCCTACCAACTCATGAAAAGCTTATAAGTAATAAGTAATATTCGCTTTTTTCCTCCAACGTTATTTAAATATCTGTTTGATATGGACTTTATGTCTTCCTATACATAGTCTAAAGTAATTTAAAGTATGGCTTGATTGTTGGAGTTTTTATGTTGCTCTTCTACAAATGTGTTGGTTTTGAATGAATGTGAGAACGAAATTCTATTTCATATTGTTGCATAAGTCAGAGTGTGGAGTGTACGGGCATGAGATAAGTTTATTATTTATTTTATATAATCATTTAATTGTATGTTCATGATTATTATGTTCATTAAGAAATGCTGAATGACTGTGACTGAGTGAAAACTGTATGATGAAGGGCAGAATATTAGACGGGCCTGCGTGCCTAATTCTTAAGCCTTGAAAATAAAGTATGTTCCTTCTCTTTCTTTCTCTCTTTCTCACTCTCTCCCTTTCTATATCTCCCTCTCTTTCTCTCCTTCTCTCTCTCTTACACTTTCTCCCTCTCTCAATATATATATATCTTTCTGAAAACCCTGAACAGACAATGGCTGCATGTGGAAGAGGAAATACGAGGAGTCAGAAATGCAGCCAAACATGGAACACGGTCAGCTAGAGACTAAAGCGGGGGGGGGGGGGGCAAGAGGCCGGTGGAAGAGTAGGGAAATAGCAGTGTTGATATTTGCTATCTCACAGAACAGATGATGAAGATTAGAAAAAGTGAGAGGATATGGGAAATGAACAAAAGAATGGATAAGGAACAAGGCTGTTATTGTTGTCTTTCACAAGCATTTCATTATTGCTACTTTTTCTTCCTAATGTTTCTTCTTTCTTTCTTTCCTCTCCCTACTTGTTAACGTAAAACAGCACCACAAAACCTCCATTTAACTCTACTAGTACAAGTTTTACAGAAGGTACAATAGCAATCATATCACCATTATAGTTAAAGTGATAGAAATATTTTAACAACACTGTAAAGAACACTTAAATGGCGCTCTCTATAAATTCATTCAGTGTTTCGAAAGAGGAACACTAGTTGGTATTAGTAATAAGTCAGTCTTCAGATCAAATTAACTGTTACGAGACATTAATTTATTTTTTAAAAATTGTCCGTGCCCCTTTGTATCTTCAGCCAAATTCTCTCTCTCTCTCTCTCTGCCTCTGTCACTGAACCTTAAGTATCTAAGACACATGGCACTTCCACAAACGCCTGTCCTGCGCCCCTTTTCGCTCTAGCCCAGGTGAGCCCTCTATTACTCAACACCCTCTTTGTAATTCTTCTCTATGTCTCCTTTGGTCTACTTTTTTCTATCAATATATAAGAGACAGTGACGCCGTCAATCAACGCCATGGAATACTTGAGGAATGCGGTGCACATAGCGTTTTTTTCAGAACTTAAATGTCATCATCATCATCACCATCATCATCATCATCATTATCAGTCCTCTATACTCCAGATTGAGTATAAGGCATCAACAAAGGTTTACTAGAATATCCTGCATGAGAAAGTCGAGATACCTCAAATCATGTCTTTCCTGCTTCCTTCAGATCTTCCTGTATTGTGCGTCTCCATGTCCGCAATGGCCTGCCCCTCTCTCTTTCCCCTTGAGCTGTCCAAGGCAATGCTGTATAGAGGAGTCTTGTTTCTTCTACATTCATATGGAATAGCCCAGCCATTCCATCTTTGTCTTTTGACGTCTTTAATAATATTCTGAATTCACGTTCGTTTGGTTATTGTCTAGTTTGTCATGCGTTCTTCCCAGTGTGTTCTTAAAATGTTCTTGCGGTATCTTCCATCAAATCCTCTCAATCTGCTTTCTTCGATTCTCTGATTAGTTCTCCGTATTTCAGCAACACATAACGCTGGATTTATAGATTCTCAGCTTCAGATTCGTGTACAGAATTTAAACATTCACAACGTTAATAACTATATGCTAAGAAAGGTTTCACTGTTTTAGTTGTATCTAATTATGCCAGATAAAACTTGGGAGAATGTCATAGATCAGAAAATACTGCCATATCACTTTTTTTCATAAATTTGTTATTGACGTTCAATAAATATTACAACGGCATTTTCTTATCTGCGTGTACAAAACAATACTTGTTATCTTTTCTGAACGCTTCTTACAGTTTACATCCTTCCCTTGAAATTAAACATCACATACGGCTCGCATAGCTGTTTCCATAGTTTTCCTGTTCCCAGCGAGTCTTTCAATTTCATCAAGGGATATTATGCCCACTAACCTGGCTTCTTTTAACAATGTCCTCTTTAAGGTTTCATGTGGTCGACCTCTTTTTCTTCGGCCTGTTGTGCTCCACTTGACAGTTTGTTTTGATATTTTCTGATTGTTTCTTCTTATCACATAAACGACATATGTCCATCTTCTTTTTCTGATCACAAATCAGACAGGTTGTTGTTTGCTCATCTGTATTATCTCTGCATTGTTCTTAATTTCGTCCCACTTTATACCAAATATTTTCCTTAGTCATTTGTTTTCAAAACAGTTCAATTTCTTATCTATTTTTAGATTTCTAGCTTTCGAATAGATAAATGAGGGTCGGTATCACATTTGAATTGAATAACCTTAACCTGCTTTCTGTGTTTATAACTTTTGAATTCCATATGTTCTCAAGATTTCTGAAGGACAATGCTGCTTTTGCAATTCTAATTCTAACTTCCGTCCTTGTGTCAACATCCTGGTCTATATAACTGCCAAGATATGCAGATTGCTTTACTTCATCCACAACTGTTCCTTCTAATCATATTTTTTTCTTCTTGATTAATGAGAAGTTTAAATATATTTGTTTTGTTTTTGTTAATTTCAAGCCCTATTTTGCTAGCCATGGAAGATAGGGAATCTATTTTTTCCTGCATCGATTTCACGTTGTGGCTGATAAGAGTTATGTCATCTGCAAAATCAAGATCTTCTGTTTGGTGCCCATGTACCCAGTCAATGTCAGTTTTACCTAAACAGCTCTTTTCATCATAACGTCGATGGGAATTCCAAAAGGAAAGGGCGGTTTCACACCTGTTTCAACCTGAAACCATTCGCTCAGTCATTCCTCTGTCTTGACTGCACAAACATATCCATTGTAGAGATCTCTAATTATGTTGACAATTTTAGATGGTATTCCATGTAGTCTTAAAATTCTCCACAATGAATCTCTGTGTATGCTATCACATGCCTTTTTAAAGTCTATAAAGTTTAGGATTAGTGGTTTCTGATTTTCAGTATGTTCTTCAAGTATTATTCTTAAAGTAAAGATTTGGTCGAGACATTTTCTCCCTTCTCGAAATCCTGCCTGTTCTTCTCTCATTGAAGGATCCAGTATATCCTTAATTCAATTCAGAATCACTTTTTTGACACAGCTGATAGTAAGGTTACAGCCCTCCAGTTATTGCAGTCATTTAAGTTGCCTTTTGTGGGTATTTTAACAGTGATTCCTTTTCCCCATTTAGAAGGGACTTTTTCTTCTTTTTTTCAAATTTTATTAAACATTTTTTGTAGTTGGCTCCTTTTGTCGCCGTTAACAACTTTTAACATTTCGACTGTTATTTCATCTTTATCTGCAGCTTTGTTGTTAGCCATTAGACTCACTGCTGATTCAATTCAGTGTACGGAACTTCACGAAGTTGACATTTAGTTGCGGGACTTGTTAATCGGTTTAAATATTTATAATTCAAGAGATCATATATTCAATATAAGATTAATAATAGAGAAATGCAGAGAGTTTAATGTAAATCTATATTTAGCGTTATAGACTACTCTAATGCATTTGATTGTGTACAACACCAGAAAATTTGGGAAATAATGGAAAAGTGGGATTTCCAACACATTTGATAAATTAACATCACTGCTGTATCTAGACCAACAAGCATAAAGAATAAAGAATAAATGGTGAAACAGGGATTTGGTTTGCCATAAAACAAGGGGTCCGTCAGGGGTCATATTGTCAATTTACTTATTTAACTTGTATACTGAAAATATAATGAGGAATGTAAGAGAGGATGTAGACAAAGAATATTACGATGGCATAACAGTTGGAGGTTATGAAATACTAAAGAAAGAATTGCTGATGATATAGTACTACTGTCTACAACACAAAAAGAAATGGAAAAGCTAATTATGTCAGTCTGTAAGAACAGCGAAGAGCAGAACCTCTATCTTAATGCAAAGAAAAATAAATTGATGACAAAACAAACAAGGCAGCTGAAATACGTATCAATGAGGAAAAACTTGAAGAAGCGGAGGTTTTGAATATCTTTGAGCACTACTAAATAGCAGTGGAGATACAATGAGGGAAATTAAAAGGAGGACATCTATCGCTCTCAGAAAGTAAAACAACTAAAGCATCTGTGGAGAGGATCAGACAGAACCAGAAAAATATGATTTTTAAGGGCATGCATCTTTCCCATCGCAACATATGGCTGTGAAACCTGGAAACTTAACAAAGCACCTGAGAAACTCATAAATGCCTTTGAATGTAAATGCCACAGAAAAGTTCTTCAAATATCATTGATAAAAAAAAAACCCAAATATGTCTATACTACAAGACCTTAATATTAAAGAAAGCTGGCTAGTAAAGAGGATTAAACAGAGAAAACGTAAATATTTTGAACACGTGAAACGTCAGGATAATCTAGGGAAGACCGTATTTGATGGCTACATAATGGGAAAAAGAAAACGAGGAAGACCAAGGCGAAGCTGGGTGCAAGACATCGTTGATAATCTGCAAATGGATGCATCAGCAGCAGGTCATCTTGCTCACAACCGAGAGGCCTACAGGAGTGCTGTTTGGGAAGAAAATTTACGCAAGGGACATGCACATGAATGAATTAATGATTGAATGAATTCATTTGGGTGTGGTAGAATAATTATTTCTTGGAAGTCTTCGGCCAATATTTCTTTTGGTCTTTACTTGAGGTTAACAGTTTGCCTGTTTTGCAAAAGACTGGTTTTTCCTTGGAAGTAATAACACTTGTTAGTTTCTTATTTATGTTATATAGAGTTTTGCTATCTCCTGTTTTGCTGAAAGATTACTGTAATTATATTTCCCCACCTACTACTGTTCGCGATAAGTAAGATGTGTAATTATAAGGAAAAAGTATTTCCTTTTATCTTTCTGCAATGAGCAATTTTTTTAAATTTAATCTAATTCCCCAACTGAAGATGATTTAATCTAATGTTGTTGCAAACATAAACATCTTTTTTCATCATGCCAAGATTGAATGAACATCAGCGAGAAATAGCTGTTGGGATGTTAATTGCTGGATCAACAGTAGCAGCAGTATCTCAATATTTTAATGTTCACAGAAACACAATATCACGCCTTCAAAGTCGTTTTAACCAAAGTGATTCCGTTGCTGACCGCCATAGAAGCGGCAGACCACGAGTTACCACCCTTGCACAAGACTGCTACATCCACTTCATACACCTTCGTAACAAGTTTCTCCAGGCAACATGGACTGCCTGCAACATTCCAGGTGTAAGACGTGTGTCGGGCAGGACAGTGAGGAACAGACTCAGAGAGGTAATTCTCTTACCTCATAGGCCTGCAGTTAGACCAGTACTGACAGTTCGCCACAGACAAACCCGCTTGAACTGGGCCAGGCACCATGTGGCATGGCCTTATCGTCAATGGAGACGGATCCTATTCACTGATGAGCCCAGATTCTGTCTGCAAAACCATGATGGGCGTGCTTTAGTGTACAGGCGAAGAGGAGAACGCTTTGCGAATAACCGTGTGCTAGAAGTGGATAGGAGAAGAAGAGGCAGTGTAATGGTTTGGGGAGGAATTCCTATGCTGGCCGAACAAACCTAGTCTTCCTCAATGGCAACCTTACAGTTTTACGATATAGGGACGAAATCATTACATGCCACGTAATGCCTTTTCTGGATGCTAATGGACAAGGCGTGATACTGCAGCAGGTTAACGCTCGTCCACATGTCGCACGTGTGGTCAGGGACCACTTTCAGCAGCACCAGATTACTGTCTTGCCACGGCCAGCAGTTTCATCTGACCTATCACCTATCGAGCACATTTGGGATGAACTGGGCCGCAAAGAATTAGCCCAAGCGTTGCAAGAAGAATGGAATAACATCCCTCAACAATTGATACAACTTGTCATTGGTTCGATGAGAAGGCGGTGTCAAGCAGTGATAACTGCCAGAGGAGGACACACACGATATTGAAACCCTGATTTTCTTTTCCTGGGATGGTGAGCCACATTAGATTAGTTTTTTTTCACTTTTTTTTAACACGTGACTGGCCTGAAAGTTATAATTGTATCTGTTATTGGATAATCAAACATAATGTGTGCCAAATTTTATTTCAGTCATCACCTGAGCACGTTCATTGTGCTTTTTAAAGCATTGCACACTTACTTTTTTCCGTGAGTATATATTGCTTTTAGAGTAGTAAAAAGTAAAGGTAACCCTGTCATGCCTTAGAGGCACATAGGGATATGGTGTTAGTGCCCATATTTTCTTTGACCTGTCAGTACACTAGAGGGTGATATGGTCAGTATCACTCCAGCTACGTTTTCCTTCCCTAACTCCAGAAGAAGTCGGGTACCCATTTCTACATCTGAGTGACTGGGGCTTTTAGAGTACAGTTATTTAAGTCAGAGATTCTGTTCTGTCCAACACCCTATCCCACTTCTCCATTGATGCTTCCAGTAACAGTTTCTACCTGGATACAGTGGCAGAGCTTGTGGTGGATCTCAAGGTGGTGGAGTATGACTTGAAATACTTTTTTGGGTTTAATTTATATGTTCTATGTACTATAGCATGATAATGATCAACATCTTCACTTTATTATTTGATATGAATATCTTAATCTCTGTTTATGTCAACGGGAACAACAACAGCATTACCTACATGTAGTCTTCAGCTTGAGTTCATTACATGTATTGGTTATGATGAACATAATGAGGATATACGTAATATAGATTCATGTATAAACTGTGGTAGTTTCTATTTTGTATTGTCTATGCACATTTCCTAACAGGATGTTCCGCAAGATGTGAAAAAAAACTATGTTCCAACATTTTCTGACTGAAAAGACATACCTTTATGCTTGATAGATTTGAGATGTCAGAAGAGAAAGTGTTTGTTTGCCTGTGATTCCAAAGTAGTCGAAGTTATAAATATAGGGTTATAAATATTCATCAGAAGCCATATAGATAGATAGATAGATAGATAGATAGATAGATAGATAGATAGATAGATAGATAGATAGATAGATAGATAGATAGATAGATAGATAGATAGATAGATAGATAGATAACTTTATTATTACTCTATCTCGTTAGAGATCCACCATACTTCTTCAACAAAACAGAAATAGAAAATCTGAGACTTGACGAAACTGAACATATTGTGGGCTGTATAGCAGAATTCGAGTTCCAAACAAATTGCTTTATTGGTGGATGGGACGATTGCCAAGACACTAACCAAGGGGTAACTTCATATAAATATAATTATTAATTTCATGTTCACATCTTTTTCCATCGCAATTGTCATAAATGTTTTCTTTGTATTTATGCATATTTCTTATCTTATATATCTTATATCCTTCCCGTGCCGTTAGACGTCACATAGGGCTCGCAAAGTAGTTCGCCAATTTTTCCTGTCTTCGGCGAGTCTTTCAAACTCAATAAAGGATTTTATGCCTGTTAACTTGGCCTCTCTTAATAATGTCCTCTTAAGAGTTTCACGCGGTCTGCCCCTTTTTCTTCGGCCGGTTGTGTTCCACTTGATAGCTTGTTTTGGGATTCTCTGCTCATTTCTTCTCATCAAGTGACCAACATATGTCCATCTCCTTTTCCTGATCACCCGTGAGACTGGTTGTTGTTCAGTCATCTGTCTTATCTCTGCATTGTTCTTGAATTCATTCCACTTGATGCCGAGTATTTTCCTTAGGCATTTGTTTTCAAAAGAGTCTAATTTCTTTTCTATTTCTTTAGTTGTTTACCAGCTTTCGCATGCATAAATGAGGGTGGATATTACATTTGAATTGAATAGTCTTAACTTGGTTTTTCTGCTTATAACTTTTGAATTCCATATGTTCTCAAGATTCTTGAAGATTGATGCTGCTTTTGCAATTCTGATCCTAATTTCCTTTCTAGTGTCACCATCCTGGTCTATGTAGCTGCCAAGGTATGCAAATTGATTGACTTCTTCAATATCTGTCCCTTCTATGTGTATTTTTCCATTTTGATTGATGGGAATTTTCATTATTTTTGTTTTGTCCCTGTTAATTTCAAGTCCTATTTTGCTAGCCATTGAAGATAGGCTATCTGTTTTTTCTTGCATGGAATTCACATTATTACTGATAAGAGTTATGTCATCAGCAAAATCAAGATCTTCTAGTTGTGTCCCATGTACCCAGTCAATACCTGTGTTACCTGTGCAGCATTTTGTCATTATGAAGTCTATTGTAATCCCAAAAAGTAAAGGAGACAGTATACATCCTTGTTTCACGCCTGTTGCATATTTAGTACAAAGCAATTATTTGTCTTCTAAAGCCATATCAACATTGCATCTATCTACTACCATATCCATATGTTCCATATATTATTCTAGAATGCAGTTCCCTCAATCTTCTCATCCTAATGTGCTGAAAATCAACAACACAACTCCTTTGGTTGTCGTGTCATTGTTCCCCTCTCAGACAGTCGGTTCAGCACATTAAACGTTTAATGCTCTTATGGATAAAAGCCCTGTAATGTCATATATCCAAAACGTCTGGTATTTATGGTGTATGACACATTCACGAAATTGAAAGCAATGCTCAGGCTCCTTCTGTTTTGCAACATTCTATAATTAAGCTCTACATTGTTCTAGTCAAAGCTGGTTCGTGACATATACAACTGTATGACATAATATTCACCTACATCTCTAATGTCAGTTAGACGTAGACAAAGCATTAATATTATATTGACATGAGCAGCTGTCAAAATATTTTTTTTTCATAGTCATATAATGGGCTGTCAAATATAATTTAATTCACAGCTTGATATTATCATATTCATGTCTACTTTTAATGAGCTTCGCTTTCATGTCAAAGTAGACTTAACACTCAATTACAACAATTGTAAATGCATCTTTTGACAAAAGTTCAAAACAGTCACATAAAGCAAAATATACGTTTAAAAGTGTTAAATCACCAGCAGGATCTATATTTCTACTATCATTTATGATGTTTGATCGTGCGTTTCTAACATGTATGCTCTTGTCTTCCCCTGACTTTTTCTCATGTTTTTGTCTGTCTTCAGATAGCTTTCATTGTTAAGGGGAAAGAGACTTCCTCATATGTCTCGGAGGGTTTCCTTAAATAGGAGGGATAGTTAAATTGTGTGTTACCTCCTGCGTACACTTTGAAAGCCTCTCTTTCCTTCCATTATTAGCATGAAATTTAAAAGCATCACCTAAGACGGTCTTACCGAAAGTCGAGAGGAAATATTGTTTTTCAAAATCGGAATTTATAGATTGATAAAATAAAAATTTAATCTGTGTAAAACTATGTGCTGTAAATGTCAAAAATGGACAATGACTGCTACAGACAGAATGTGAATTATCACAAAATAAACAAAATATTGAAAAAAAACACGAAGCGTAACAATAAGATAACACATCAGAAAGAAAACACCATCAGTGCAAAATCTGTTGTATTATGTTTATCAAAATACTTTTTGTACTATACTTGGTCCACGAATGTTTCCATCTCAGGTTTCGCTCCAGAACGTATCGCCCCTCCTAATCGCCACCAGACAACCTGCTTCATATCTTCTCCTGCAGCAAAGTTCTAATCCTTCTGGGCTTTTAAAGTCATCTCTTATTTTAAAATAATTCTAACGAGATATGTCAATTTTCTTCTACCCCTCCCCCTTAAAAAATCTGATAGATGAATGTAAGAAATGGAACAGGAAACAGCTCATCTCATCTCTAAGTAATTAAACGCTAGTTATCAGGTCTGGAAAATATCATCACGTGACCAGGTAATCGATTCTGCTAGGAATCATAAAAGATCAATTCAATACCAATATTTACCAACGTATCGATTATTTGAAGATGTTCCACGTCAGGTAGGAAGGGATGCTAGCTCTGGTTCTTTCCTAGCACGGCTTATGATTTCCTTTACTTTGGAGCAAGGCAGCAACATTGTCGTGGGATTCTGCAACTCAGACCATCACACTGGCTTAGCTCTAACTTAATGTGAACGTCGACTTTTGTATATTGTAGCTCCTCTATTGAGACCGATCATCAAGCTCTTAATTACTACTTATTTTCTCACTGTGCTCAGCTCGCAAGACAAGATGAAATTTTGAGATAAGATGAGAAACAAAGCCATCATGAATCCAAATTCATTTTTTTTTTGTATTTTTTATTTTGGGGGTTTTGGGAATTAGCGAAAGGGAGGGGGGATATAAAGTTCGAGGAGGGAAAAGAGGATGGAGATAATATACTGGTGTAGGAGGGGAGTATCCATATCTAGCTATGCCTATTTAGATATGTGCTACTTTAAATTTGTTTTTAAATTCGTCACAAAATTTGTTTCATTAAACGGATGTTAAGCTAAAAATGTTGGTTGGATTATTTAGAACCGCTGTGTTGTGTTACAGAAATACACGGTATACGAGGTAACTGTATTCTGCGACAAATTCAGTTTCATCACGCCGGCTGTTTCCCATGAAAAATCCAGCCTTACACCTTACGACTTGGTGCTCGTGTCTGACAAGTAAGTGTTTTGTCTCACTTTTTTTATACTCCGGTATAATACACCAGCTCGTTTGTAGCTCTCCTGTCTGCTTATAACTTTTGAATTCCATATGTTCTCAAGATTCTTGAAGATTGATGCTGCTTTTGCAATTCTGATCCTAATTTCCTTTCTAGTGTCACCATCCTGGTCTATGTAGCTGCCAAGGTATGCAAATTGATTGACTTCTTCAATATCTGTCCCTTCTATGTGTATTTTTCCATTTTGATTGATGGGAATTTTCATTATTTTTGTTTTGTCCCTGTTAATTTCAAGTCCTATTTTGCTAGCCATTGAAGATAGGCTATCTGTTTTTTCTTGCACGGAATTCACATTATTACTGATAAGAGTTATGTCATCAGCAAAATCAAGATCTTCTAGTTGTGTCCCATGTACCCAGTCAATACCTGTGTTACCTGTGCAGCATTTTGTCATTATGAAGTCTATTGTAATCCCAAAAAGTAAAGGAGACAGTATACATCCTTGTTTCACGCCTGTTGCATATTTAGTACAAAGCAATTATTTGTCTTCTAAAGCCATATCAACATTGCATCTATCAACTATAATAACCATATGTTACATATACAATTTTAGAATGCAGTTCCCTCCACCTCTACTCCGTAATGCTGTGCTGCAAATCGACAAAACAACTTCTTTGGTCGTCCCTTCAGTGTTCAGCTCTCAGATAGTCGGTTCAGCACAATAAACTTGTAATACTCTAAAGGATAAAAAGCTTCTAGGGCCATATATCCAAGAAGTCTGGTAGTTGTTGGTGTATAACACATTCACGAAACTGAAAGCAGTACACAGCCTCCTTCTATTCTACTACACTCTGTAACTAAGTCCTGTATTGTTCTGTCAAAAGCTGGTTCGTGGCGTATACAGCTCTCTGACATTATATTCACCTACATCTCTAATGTCAGTTAGACGTAGACAAATCATTAATAGTATATTCACATACGCAGCTTTTAAAATATTTATGTTTCATATTCATATAATGAGCTGTTAAATATAATTTAATTCACAGCTTGATATTATCATATTCATGTCCGAGTAGACCTAACACTTCCAGTTACACACATTGTAAGGCCATCTTTTGGCAAAAGTTCAGAACAGTCACGTAAAAGCACAATATATTTTCTTATATCTTATATTTTGCATCCTTCCCGTGCCGTTAAACGTCACAAAAGGCTCGCAAAGTGGTTCGCCAATTTTTCGTATCTTCCACGAATCTTTCAATCTCATCCAAGAATTTTATGCCTGTTAATTTGGCCTCTCTTAACAATGTCCTTTTCAGAGTTTCACGCGGTCTGTCTCTTTTTCTTTGGCCTGTTGTGTTCCACTTGATAGCTTGTTTTGGGATTCTCTGATCATTTCTTCTCATCAAGTGACCAACATATGTCCATCTCCTTTTCCTGATCACACATGAGACTGGTTGTTGTTCAGTCATCTGTCTTATCTCTGCATTGTTCTTGAATTCGTTCCACTTGATGCCAAGTATTTTCCTTAGGCATATGTTTTCAAAAGAGTCTAATTTCCTTTCTATTTTTGAGTTGTTTTCCAGCTTTCACATGCATACATGAGGGTGAATATTACATTTGAATTGAATAGTCTTAACT
The DNA here is from genome assembly GCA_009760885.1 of Achatina immaculata. Lineage (NCBI taxonomy): Eukaryota > Metazoa > Mollusca > Gastropoda > Stylommatophora > Achatinidae > Lissachatina > Lissachatina immaculata. The sequence continues at coordinate 18,323,283 of CM019695.1, forward strand.
TGGTTTTTCTGCTTATAACTTTTGCATTCCATAGTTCTCAAAATTCTTGAAGATTGACGCTGTTTTTGCAATTCTGATCCCAACTTCCTTTCTAGTGTCACCATCATCGTCTATGTAGCTGCCAAGGTATGCAAATTGATTAAATTCTTCAATATCTGTCCCTTATATGTGTATGTTTCCATTATGATTAATGATTAATGGGAATTTTCATTATTGTTGTTTTGTCCTTTTTAATTTCAAGTCCTATTTTGCTAGCCATTGAAGTCAGGCTATCTGTTTTTTTCTTGCATGGAATTCACATTATTATTGATAAGAGTTATGTCATCAGCAAAATCAAGATCTTCTAGTTGTGTCCCATGTACCCAGTCAATACCTGTGTTACCTGTGCAGCATTTTTTTCATTATGAAGTCTATTGTAATCCCAAAAAGTAAAGGAGACAGCATACATCCTTGTTTCACACCTGTTTCAATCTGGAACCATTCACTCATCCCTTCTTCTGTCTTGACTACACAAACATATCCATTGTATAAGTCATTAATGATGTTGACAATTTTAGATGGTATTCCATATAGACTTAAAATTCTCCATAATGAATCTCTGTGTATGCTATCAAATGCCTTTTTAAAATCTATGAAGTTCAGTACTAATGGTTTCTGCTTTTCAATATGTAATATTAAAATATATTATTTTATATAGTATATAATATTAAAATATATTTTAAAAAGTGTTAAATCACCAGCAGTTTTTAATGTGATACCAGGATCTATATTTCTGTTATCATTTATGAAGTTTGATCGTGCGTTTCTAATGTATATGCTCATGTCTTCTCATGAATTTTTTTTCATAGTTTTGTCTCAGTCCTGAGACAGCTTTCAGTGTTAAGAAAAACCAGACTTCCTGATAGGTCTCAGAGGGTTTACTTAAATAAGAGGGTTATTAACTTTTTTGGTTCCTCATACATATGATTTGAGAGCCCTTCATACTGTTTCATTCCATTAGTAGCATGAAATATATTATTTTAAAGCAATCAGACGCAAATTTAAATGCATCACATAAGACGATTTTACCGAAAGCCGTGAGGAATTAATGTTTTTAAAAATCGGAATTTGTAGATTGAGAAAATATAAATTTAATCTGTGTAAAACTATGTGAATGGGAATTATCACGATGGAAACGAAATATTGAAAAAAAAAACACGAAACGTAACAATAAGGTAACACATCAGAATTAGTGCAAAATCTGTTCTATTATGTTTATCAAAATAATTACTGTACTATACCTGGTCCACTCATATTTCGCTCTAGAACGTATCGCCCTCCTAATCGCCACCAGACAACCTGCTTCTTCTCCTGCCGCAAACTTCTAATCACTCTGGACTTTTAAAGTTATCTCTTATTTTATTATACTTCTAACTGGATCTGTCAGTTTTCTCCTACCCCTCCCCCTCTCAAAAATCGGATAGATGAATGTAAGAAATGGAACAGGAAACAGCTCATATCATCTCTAAGTAATTAAACGCAAGTTATCAAGTCTGGAAGATATCAGCACATGACCAGGTAAACTCTTCTACTAGGAATCATAAAAGAGAAGAAATTGCTGATTAGTCAGTACCAATATTTACGAACTCATCGAGTACTTGTTCCACGTCAGGTAGGAAGGGATGGTAGCTCTGGTTCTTTCCTAGCACGGCTTATGATTTCCTTAACAGAGCATCTTTACTTTGGAGCAACGCAGCAACATTGTCGTGGGCTTCTGCAACTCAGACCATCACACTGGCTTAGCTCTAACTTAATGTGAACGTCGACTTTTGTATACTATAGGGCCTCTATTGAGGCTGATCACTCTTTCGGCTCCTTTGATCGCTGCATCGACATTTCCGGATTCCCGATGCTTACCGTGAATTGTCTACTACAGCGATCATTGGTTTGTTTCAATAAAACAACCGCTGTAACATTTAGATTGTACATATTTCGTCCGCGATTCTGGTGACACTTTTCAAAAGCGCGAAAGAGTGCCTAGTTACGAGCTATGCCGAGCGAGAAAAAGGAAGAGAGACCGACATTTGTTTCAATTTTTGATGATGTAGATAGGGGTATGGACATGGCCTGTGACCACCCCGGTGCTCTTGAATGTATCCCAAGTATATCTAGACATATTAGACGACGGGAGAAGTAGTTAGGATGTTATTTCAGACATTAATTTAGCGAGATTGCAACATAGAATCACAATACGAGATCGACACGTAGATACTAGACATCTCAGATGGTAAGTGGTGCATATCTAGACCTAGCCGATGGTGAGCTTGGCAAAGTCATTGTCAAAAAAAATCACATTACTTCTTTTTTCCTAAAAAAACCTCTGCATTTATGAAATTTTCACATTTAGTTATACTTTGAAACATAATAAGTACGCGGAAGTACATGGAAATACTGTTTTCCATTCCATTTTACACCTACACAGCCCTACACCCCCCATACAGATCAGAACCGGCGCTTTTATCCCGGCACCCAGCTGAACGCCCGCGCTTCTTCCTCTGGCACGGAAAGAGTTAATACTACTTATTTTCTCACTGTGGTCAGCTCGCACGACAAGATAAAATGAGAAAAAAAATCCATCATGAGTCCAGATTTACTTCTTTTTTTGTTTTGGGGCTGGTGGGAAGTAGAGAATGTGGGGGTTGGTGGGGAATTAGCGAAAGGGAGAGGGGATATAAAGTTCGAGGAGGGAAAAGAGGTTGGCAATAATATACGGGTGTGGGGGGGGGGGGATCCATATCTAGCTATGTCTGTTTAGTTATGTGCTAATATAAATGTATTTTTAAATTCGTCACTAAAAATATGTTTCATTAAACTGATGTTAAGTAAAAAATGTTGGTTGGATTATTTAGAACCACATGTTGTGTTACAGAAATACACGGTATATGGGGGATTTTTATATTGCGACAAATTCAGTTTCATCACGCCGGCTGTTGCCCAGGAAAAAACCACCCTTACACCTTACGACATGACGCTCGTGTCTGACAAGTAAGTATTTTTGTCTGACTTTCTTTATATTGCAGTATAATACACCAGCATGTTACCTCTGATATTTAAGTCAGTACAGTTCGGGTCTTTCCTGTCCGCCTATATTTTCTCCTGTATCGAGTTGAAGATGTCTGGCCAAGTTCTTTGCTCGACTTTGTACTTTAGCTGGCATGTCTAGAAAAATAGTTTACTTGCGCATCATGATAATGATTAGTGGTTTTTTTTAAAGTTTATCTCATAATCATAATCATCATTAAACTTAGGTTTACTTTCATCGGTTTAACAAAACCATTAATAACATTAGCGATGTCTGACAGCAATTATTGAGGAAAGACGATGCCGATGGTTGGGACATGTCCTCCGAATGACTGACAACTCACTACCAAAAATAGCACTAAGATGGACACCACAGGGGAACAGAAGTAAGGGTAGACCACAAGAGACACGGAGAAGAACAAAAAAAAGGATGTTGAGCAATAGAGGGCTCACCTGGGCAAGAGCAGAAAAAATGCTGCACAGGTAACACAGGTATTGACTGGGTACATGGGACCCAACTAGAAGATCTTGATTTTGCTGATGACATAACTCTTATCAGTAATACTGTGAATTCCATGCAAGAAAAAACAGATAGCCTGTCTTCATTGGCTAGCAAAATAGGACTTGAAATTAACAAGGACAAAACAAAAATAATGAAAATTCCCATCAATCAAAATTGAAAAATACACATAGAAGGGACAGATATTGAAGAAGTCAATCAATTTGCATACCTTGGCAGCTACATGGACCAGGGTGGTGACACTAGAAAGGAAGTTAGAATCAGAATTGCAAAAGCAGCATCAATCTTCAAGAATCTTGAGAACATATGGAATTCAAAAGTTATAAGCACAAAAACCAAGTTAAGACTATTCAATTCAAATGTAATATCCACCCTCATTTATGCATGCGAAAGCTGGAAAACAACTAAAGAAATAGAAAAGAAATTAGACTCTTTTGAAAACAAATGCCTAAGGAAAATACTCGGCATCAAGTGGAATGAATTCAAGAACAATGCAGAGATAAGACAGATGACTGAACAACAACCAGTCTCACGGGTGATCAGGAAAAGGAGATGGACATATGTTGGCCACTTGATGAGAAGAAATGAGCAGAGAATCCCAAAACAAGCTATCAAGTGGAACACAACAGGCCGAAGAAAAAGGGGCAGACCGCGTGAAACTCTGAAGAGAACATTATTAAGAGAGGCCAAGTTAACAGGCATAAAATCCTTTGTTGAGGTTGAAAGACTCGCCGAAGACAGGAAAAATTGGCGAACTACTTTGCGAGCCCTATGTGACGTCTAACGGCACGGGAAGGATATAAGATATAAGATAAGTGTTCCAGTAGTGTCTTAGTAAACAACATTTCTTTCAAAGAGGCATTGGTCCTGTAGTGTCTTACTCTGCAACATATTTTTTTTTAAAGACAATGATCGTGTAGTGTCTTACTCTAAAACACTTACTTAAAAAGAATGTATAATATAGGAAAAAGTAGGAGCAGCTTTATTACTTAACGATTACAAAGTTGTGACGTTTTGGCGTGAGCCTTAATCATACAAAAAACATATAGGACGAAGAAATATAGAGAGGAGATAAAGTATAGATTTACATGAATACTATTAAAAAAAATTTTTTTTTTAATGTACTTAGCTGTAAATTGTAAGGTGTGACTTGTCCGGCGGTGTGTGTCAGGAATGATTTAGCAGAACGTGGAGATTGTTTAAATATAGGCCTGCGACATGTGGTCGGTGGGTTGTAACTGGGGATGGTGGATGAAGAACCAGGAAGAGGAGAGAGAGTGATACAATATTGACCTAGCTGGGAGAAGTTGAAACAGATAATTGGGAAAGAGGGGTTGCAGATTGACGCTGTGAGGAAGTTTGAAAAGTAAGAAGGGATGGACTTAGTGGAGAGGTACTGTAATGATTGAAGAACATGTTACGTTTAGCTAAACAGCGAGTTTAACCCGTGTGGCTCCAGCGTCCCATAATTTTGAATGCAGCGGTTCTCATCTGCGTGACATTGATGGCTGTTACCAGAAAGTCAGATTTGCCTCTGTGGTTGGGGCCAGTGAAATGATTTGGGACTGGTTTCGTAGCATGCTTTGCGATGTCGTACAGATGTTTTTGCATGCGGTCCCCTAATCTGGGGCTAGTCTCACCAATATATCTTACCCTGGATCTTTTGCAAACGATGACATATATCACATTACGGGACTCGCATGTGAATCACTCATGAAGATGATGATAGTTTTCGGAAAGGTGATTGTTTTCGTTTCCCAGACTACCGGGCAGGTAACGCATAGGGGACGGTTACATTGTCTGGTGGCAACATATGTAAGGCTCTGCTTCAAGCGGTTGTAGACGAGGATGTTCTTAAGGTTTGGCTCACGTTTGTATGCCACATAATTTATCATACCAGTACTTCTCTACTAAGTCCACCCCTTCTTACTGTTTTGGGATTCTCTGATCGTTTCTCTGCATTATTCTTGAATTCGTTCCACTTGATGGTGAGTATTTTCCTTAGGCATTTATTTTCAAAAGAGTCTAATTTCTTGTCTATTTCTTTAGTTGTTTTCCAGCTTTCACATACATAAAAGAGGGTAGATATTATATTTTAATTGAAAAGTCTAAACGTTTTTGTGTTTATAACTTTTGAATTCCATATGTTCTCAAGATTCTTGATTCTTTCTTTTAATTTAATTCATTCATTCATTCATGTGCATATCCCTTGCGGAACTATGCCTCCACAACAGCACTCCTGTAATCTTCTGGATTGTGAGCAAGACTGCCTGCTGCTGATACATCCATCTACAGATCATCAATGATGTCTTGCAGCCATCTTCGCTTTGGTCTTCCTCTCTTTATTTCTTCCCATTATGTACTCTTCCAGGACGGTTTTCTCTAGATTATCATGACGTTTAATGTGTCCAAAATATTTATGTTTTCTCTCTTTAATCCTCTTTAGAAGCAAGCCTTTTTCAAAGTTAAGTTTTTGTATTATTGATATATATGTTCATTTTTGTGTCCATGATATTTGAAGAACTCTTCTGTAGTATTTACATTCAAAGGCATTTATGAGTTTCTCAGCTTTTTTATTAAGTGTCCAGGTCTCACAGGCATATGCTGCGATTTGAAAGATACACGCCCTTATAAATCTTACTGTTTTCTGTCTGTTCCTCTCTACAGATTACTTCGTTGTTTTACTTTCTGAAGAGCGATAGATGTCCTCCTTTTAATTTCCTTATTTGTATTTCCATTATTTTTTAACACTGATCCAAGATGTTTAAAACTCTCCATTTCTTCCAGTTTTTCTTCATTGATACATTTATCAGTTGCCTTGTTTCTTTTGTCGGTTGTCATCAATGTAGTTTTCTTCGCATTAAGATAGAGGTTTTCCTCTTCACTATTCTTACGGACTAACATAATTAGTTTTTCCATTGTTTTTGTGTTGTGGACAGTAATACCGTGCAATCAGCATATCTAATCTCTGGTATTTCATAACGTACAATTGTTATAGCATCTCTGGTATTTCATAACGTACAATTGTTATAGCATCTCTGGTATTTCATAACGTACAATTGTTATAGCATCTCTGGTATTTCATAACGTACAATTGTTATAGCATCGTAATACTCTTTGTCTACATCTTCTCTAACATTCGTCACTATATTTTCAGTATACAAGTTAAATAAGTAAGTTGACAGTATGCACCGCTGACGGACTCTTTGGTTTATGTCAAACCAAGTTACTATTACAACATTTATTCTTACAGCTACTTGTTGGTCTAGATCAACAACAGTGATGTTAATTGTATCAACTGTGTTAGAAATCCCATTTGTCCCATTATTTCCCAAAGTCTCTGGTGTTGTACACAATCAAATGCCATTAAGTAGATTATAAGGGTTAAGTATAGATTCATATTAAACTCTCTACTTTTCTCTATTACTAATCATATATTGAGTATATGATCTCTTGATCCTCTTACTTGTCAGCTTTGATCAGTTTTGATCATATTGACTTCTTCTATTTTCTTGCGAAGTCTACTCATTATGATTTTTAACAAAATTTTACTGGCATGACTAATCAGGGCAACAGCTGTTGTTTGTGCATAATTTCAGGTTACCCTATGTGGGCAGTGGTATGCATACAGTTCTTTTCCATTCTTTTGGCCAGATACCTGAATGCCATATCTTTCTACATAGTGCATGATATATTGTTATCGTACTCTGCAACAGTATTAAAATAAAAAAGTGCAACCATAGTGTCTTAATCTACAACATTTTTAAACGTCCCCCTGCAGTGTTTTACTCAGTAACAGTTTTAACAAAAAGACCTTGCTCCTATAGTGTCTTACTCTATCACATTTTTAAAGAACGAAGTTGCTCCTGTAGTGTCTTAAACTACAACAGTTAAAAAACAGTGCATATGTAGTGTCTTACACTACAACATCTCAAAAAAGAAAGTGCATATGTAGTGTCTTACTCTATAATAAGTTTAAGAAAAAGGCACTGCTTCCGTGGTGTCTTACTATACAACATTTAAAAACGACAGCGCTCATGTAGTGTCTTAGTATACAACATGTCTTTAAAAGAGACATTGGTCCTGTAGTGAATACGTATTTACAAAAGAAACTACTCCCGTAGTGTCTTACATTACAACGCTACAAGAGAAAAGAAAATTTTTAAAAATCTTTCATATGATGGAAACATATAAGAGTTGATTCTGCTACACCTTTTCACAGCCAGGCCAACGCTAAACCTCATCAACACTTCCTCTTGGTCTCTGCCGTACCTCCACTCTCTTCCCTTTCACTTATAAGAACCATTGTCCATGAATCACTGACAGCTCCGCCCCAGTACCCAACATCCGTAACTGCTGTTACTGAATACATTTTATAAACACAAGAGTCCTACTCCTACCAACCATCAACCAGAATGTTATTGTATTTGTTACTTTTGTCCGCTGAATTGCAACATTGCAACATAACGATTCATTGCTCCTTGTATTACAACTATCAATATAAGTGAAATAGAAAAAGTTAAACTTTTCTCTCCATTGTTTGAAAAGTTTTAACTTGAAGAACAGCCACGCTCTACTACTGACCTAGAGATGTATCGCCTTACACACAGCCACTCTCACATGTGCTCGACCTTTAACCTCAGTTCGTAGTGTGTGTTGGGTCACCGTGCCAATAACACATTGGTTGCAACAGATCAATTCTGATTCTCTGCTGATGCCCTTCGTTATTCTCCTTTCACATAGTCTTATCTATAGCTGGGTGATTGGTGCTACTCTGGCAGGATTAAAACCACCGGTCTTTGATATGAGAATTGAGTATCTAACCATTTATGATTAATATAAATGGTATAGAAGAATCCTTCAAATGTCATGGATGCAATAAAGAACAAAGATATCCATACTACAACAACTTAATATTGAAGAATAAACTGACGGCTAGTAGGGAAGATTAAACAAAGAAAACTTAAATATGTTGGACATATTAAAGGTCATGAAAATTTACTGAAGACCGTCTTGGAAGGTAAATAATGGAAAAAGAAAAAGAGAGGAAGACCACGACAAAATGGGTGCAAAGACATCGTTCATGATATTGCTTATAATCGAGAGGACTACAGGAGAGCTATTAGGGAGGCAAGGTTACGGAAGGGACATACAAAGTGACTGACTGAACCAACTCTCTTCTCGAAGGTCCATCATAATAAATTTCATACAAACAGCCTGAACATTGTCTACCCTATTTCATTTTTCTCTCAGCCCAGCAAGCAACATAATTACCAACATAACATTTACGTGTACGAGAGTGTGTCAAAACAAGTAACTGGAAACAAAGGGATGTAACCATTAAAAAGTCATTCGCCGTGAAACTGTGCGTACTGTGTTCTGCGAAATAGGACGTTATGTGATTTCGATGATGCCCGAACACAATATTATGTACGTATTAAATCAGTATGGGATATTGTAGGTTACCTCTTTTTAACATTCACTATACATTAGGGGGACTTCTTTTTCCAATTGTGTACCTTTCCAAGACCCTCTCAATACGTGAAATTGTTTTCTTTACATAAGACATGAGATACTCGTGATGAGTGTGCTAAGATTTTTCACTTCCTTATTTCCGATAAGTCCCGTTCACATGTCGCGATTTATAAACTCTCTTATACGATAACAGAATCACAGATTATATGTGGTAGAACTTTGTTCCAATGGTCATTTTATAAGAAATATCATTGTTTCCCTCTTCCTCGTATATACTGTCTTGCTGTTAAAACACAAATATGAACTATCCCACGGATAACTGTTAAGTTCTCGGCATAAGGTACAAATACTTGAAACACACAGCTGATATTACGTCCATTTGTAGGACACGTTAATGAAAGATTAAACACCAAGTTTCAAGAAATTAACAGCAACAATTTTAAAAAATCAACTGAAGTGTTCAGTCTCATAAATTGAGAAAATGGATAACATTTCCCATCGTGCAGTCATTCGCTACCTCTGCATCAAGGGCTTTTCATCGAAGGAGATCCATGATCATATGGTGGAGACTCCAGGAGAGAGTGCCCCTTCTTACAGCACAGTAAAGAAATTGGCAGTTGAATTCAAACAGGGAAGGGAGTGTCTTGAAGATGATCCCCGTCCAGGAAAAACAAGAACGGTACCACCGATGAAACCACCGGCAGAATCCAAATAATGGAGGATTTGCGACTAACTGAGCGGTACATTTAACTCTGTTGGGCATTTTCCAGGAACGTGTTCATGCCATAATTCACAATGATCTTCAAATGACAAAGGTATCTGCTCGATGGGCACCGAAACTTCTTGGAGCTGATCACACACGACAGCGTCTCAACATGTCAAGAGACAACCTCGGCCATTTTTCTGCAGATCCTGACAAGTTTCTTCGACAATTTGTGACTATGGATCAGACTTGGGTTCATCATTTTCAACCAGAAACCAAATAACAGTCAGAGCAGTGGAAATATCATGGATCCCCATTTCAAGCAAGGGTGGTTCTGTCTACAGGCAAAGTGATGGCTTCCATCTTTTGGGATTCAGAGGTGTACTATTAGTAGACCATCTTCAACGGGGCAGAATGGTCATCAGGGTCTATTACATTAATCTTGTGGAGCAACAATGGGCCACACTGAAGGAAAAGCGTAGAGGGAAATTTACGAGAGGAGTCATCTTTCATCAGTACAATGCTTCAGTTCACAAGTCGGCTGTGGCAATGGCTGCCATTCACGAAAGCAGCTTCCAGCTTCTTGAACATCCTCATTATTCCCCAGATTATCCTCATTCCGACTATTACCTATTAACCAAACTAAAAAAAGTGGTCAGTGGTCTCAAATGTGCTTCAGATGATGACATCATTCATGCTGTAGACCGCTTTGAACCAGCACAAAATGCTGACTTTTGCCAGGAAGGTATATGTATGCTCCAGGATCGCTGGACTACGTGCATAAACTTGCAAGACGACTATGTTGAGAAATAACCCAAAAAGACGTCCTCATATAATCCGTGTGTACCATATGCCGAGAACTAATCAATCGCCCCTCGGATGTAAACAGCCTCATAAAGTCATGCCACCAATTTTAAACATTTTTTATTTTGTTAACTATAAACAGGTACCCACTTATAAATGCTCCAGAGAACTTCACAAGTTTCTGTGAAAAACAGAGCGCCAAGGTCAACCAATAAGATGAAATAAATAACAACAATGATACTGGAAAACAAAAATGAAGGAGAGCACGCTTACATTAGCTTGTCTAATGATACACATTTTATTTTATTTGCCCATGGGTTTATATAAAATCTTTCTCAGATCACACACATGTTTAGTTTCAGCTTATATTTGCTTTGTTCTCAATAAGCTTATATTTCAATAAACAGATAACAAACATTAGTTCAACTGTTAATTGTTATTTATTTTTCTGTCTATTTGTTTGTATTGCTTTTTTAGTCTTCGTTATAGTGGTCTTCTTGTTTCTTTCACTGGTTCTTCGTGCTGACGATAGTGTTATAGCTGGTACTGATGATTATCTTCTTCTTTATGTTATTGCTGATGGTGTTGGTTCGGATACTTATATTGATGTTTTTGTTGATGTTGGTGATGTTCTATAGATGATTCTCTTCACTGAACAATTATTGCCAATTTCGATTGTGTGAATATTGTAAACTTTTCCTGTTTGTCTAATGAAGAATGAATGAGTCGAACTATTTTAAAATGATTTCTTGAAACTATCAATCAGTTTCTGATATTGTCTTTTCCTAAAAGGAAGTTTCCTTGTGACTGTTTATTATTATTTTGGACAAAGGTTACGGGTCCTGAAGAAACTAATATTGTATTGAGGCTTTTAGTGTATGGGCTTTACACAATTCACTTTTCAATGACTTTACTTTGGAGAAGTGAGTCCAAACTCTCAATGTAACAAGAGATGTAGATATAAGCTCTACAACACAACAAGGCAAATATTTTTATCTTTAATGACTGTTCTTTGCAGGTGCTAAACACTGAGTCAGCATTCAAGTGTAATTGTATTTTAAAAATTTAATGTATTAATGCAGTGGTTAGAGTTTATGTTCCAATAATGATGATGATGATGATGATGATGATATATGGCTGCCAGTATGTGACCATGAGGTTAATGTGTTTCTCCTGCGTAAGACACGCTCTTCACTACAAAGAGAAAATAATAACAAATAACAAAATTAGGTTCGGTTTCCCAGGATAGCACGTTTATTACACTCTATTATAACAGGGGCTTCAGCTCGACTCATCCACGCCAAAACTCATCCTCTTATGCCCCATCTTTTGACCTTACGCATTCGTCCTCTCCATCTCTGTCTTCTCTCTCTCCCTTTCCCTTTCTCTTTCATACTCTCTATCGAGCCTGAAAACTCATTCGTTATCCCCTCTTAAGTACGTACCACCACTTGTGGTATGGAATAAATCCACATTCTCTTCTGGGCTTTGGACCAGTTACCACAGGTTTCGCTCTGTACTAGCTAGAAGGTATTTACTACAGCTACATATTGTGTTTTAGTTACAATGATATAGCATATGTCATGTCCATTGGATATTAATAAAATTGGAATAATTATATACAAACACATATGAAAGTATATTACTTCACAACGAACTGCGATTCAGTTATGTAAAAACTGCTAAGCATAATACATTCAAATAATAATCATAACCAGGAATCGCCATTAGAAACCTGACTCACACACACACAGAAATAATGAACTCTACGTACATTCATCGGCTGTTTTCCAGTGGCGAGGAAATGTTCTTTGTGGCAATTTCTCCACAGTGTTCCATATTCCAAGTCAACCACTCCTTTTATACCCCAGAAAGGCATACTTCCCTCCCAGCCCTTAGCTATAAAATAAAGAATATTCGAGAATGTTTATATTTAAAGTAATGTGTATACATGCGCATAACAATGTTACCTGGCCGTGACCCGTTCTGTTACGACTGAGACTCTGACTTAAGAAACTGTCACTCTTAAGAACAGGGAATTCCTTATCTCCCGCCCACCTGCTCGGAGATGAAAGAACTGACAGACGAACTCTCAGACCCACAACAAAACTGAGATCCGACCACAAATAGTAATCTTTTCTCCCTTTCTTCAACAAACATCAAACTCCGCCACCGGCAAGACCAGCGCTAATATTGTGCTTTGACATGTAGACTCCAGCCACCTGCGGACGCTAGGCCCGATGGTCAGTGCTCACTTCCATCTAACCAAACAACAGCTGCTCGATCTCTCCAGTTGTCGTAACATGTAGTAAGTCAGCTCCCGGCGCCTTGTTTCCATGTCACACTACGGGAAATTATTACAGCACTTTCAAGGGCGGATCATATGTTATTTTACTAGATGCTTGTCAAGGATAATATTTTTTGCTCCTTCATTTGAAAATTTACTGGATCGATGCAACAATTATATATATATAATACTAAACGTATTTCCTTTTGTATTACTTGTTTGTCATTAACACACACATACCGCACAACATTTCCCAAAGAAATTTTAAAATATCATATGTACAAGAATATGTTTTTACCCATTAAATAAACGTACAAAAAATAATTGTTAAATTCATGTGGAATTACGATTGATGGAAGATAAATAATTTTCCACCTGCAACAAACTTTCTTCTCCAGGAAAATGCTAGTGTTTCTCTTGCAACTCAGTCAAATAAAACATTATATAATAACTGAAATAACATACACGTATACATCAGACCTATCACTCAGTCTACTTAAACCTAGCTGATAATGTCCGTGTAACTTATCATGAGCAATAAGTCAGTCTCCTGTTGGTTGCTACAGTCCATCCTCTGCCTGCAAGGACGGGATAAAGCTGAACAAAGATTCTTGAAGCTCCGGCTGTTCTTTCTTGACTGTAACACTTGTCTGAATTTTTGCAGTAAGAGCGCCCAGTCCTAAACTAGCTAATTGAAGTGGGGGGGGGAGGGTGTATTTATTTTGCAATGATGATGATGATTGGAGGGTGATTGATAAGTTCTCGGCATAAGGAACACATACTTGAAACAGACAGATGATATTAGATGCATTTGTAGATCACGTTAATGTAAGATTAAACAGTATGTTTCAAGAAATTAACTGCAAAACTGTTTTTAACAGGCTACTAAAATGTTAAAGGCTGTCAGAAATTGAGAAAATAGATTAAATTTGTCATCGAGCAGTCATTCGCTACCTCTGCATCAAGGGTTTCTCATCGAAGAAGATGCACGAGTATGTGGTAGATATTCTAGGAGAGAGTGCCCCCCTCTTACAGCACAGTGAAGAAATGAGCTGCTCAGTTCAAACATGGAAGGGAGAGTCTGGGAGATGACCCCGTCCAGTAAGAACAAGAACAATAATCGCCAATGAAACCAAAGGCAGAATCCATGGCATGATAAAGAAGGATCGACGACTAACTGAGCTGTACACTGCTGCTGAGTATGAGTATCTGCTATATGTGTTCGGTGTTCCAACATATGCAAGAAACTCTCTACCATAGAGAGCTGAACAACAATACAACTCCTTCAGATCATTAGAGGAAGTACCCCCCTCAGACAAGTGTTTCGGCCCTTTAAACTCCTGACACTCTAAGCGGGGTGGGCCCCTCTTGATCATGACTCCCAGAGGTCTTGTGAGTTGTTGCTTTTTTTTCGGTCCCGGGATTGAACCCATGATCTTACAGTTGCCACTGCACTTTTTAAAGTGCATTTTTAGCGATTTAACTACGAAGGACTGGTATTGGATGTGGCAAATGAAATTACTTATGTTCCCAATTCTTGTTTCGCATACTCCACAGCCAGCATGAGGCCTTTTCTGCTATTTCTGAAAAGCATCTCAATGCCCTTGCTCTTGCTTGTCCCTTTTCCCCTGGGAACAACTGTGTTAAGAGCACACTTATCTTAACATAGTGTTTGTGAGACAGGGAACATAGATCTGTTTGCTTAAAAACTCTGACCTACCTCTGTAGCCCAGAAACTTGTAGCAATCAACACTAATTGTAACTGTAATTGTTATTTTTGCAAAATGTAATGTCAGGTTGGTGGACGGATGGGGACATGGAGATCTCTGGCGGGGATGAGGGAAGTCTGGTGTGAAACCAATGAATCCAGGACGTGACAAGCCTATGGGTCTTTACAACAATGGCTATCAGAATGATGTAAAGAAAACAGAGCCAGTAGACTATAGGTGGCGGGGAATGGATATCGTTGCAGCACTCATCAGATTCCTCATCTCAGAGTCAGAGTGTCTTTGTGGAACTGTCTCAGACCATCTGACATGGAGAAGGGGCTTAAGTACAGCCACCAGAGGCTGGAAAACAAAGTTTTGGCCAGGCCAGCCACACTGTCTTCATGGCAGTCCGAGCAAGACCACAGTCTGCCCTAGCAAGGAAAGGTGCTGAAGTCGGAGATACCCAGCCAAAAGGCGCATCGCAAATGCTGAGGGTGTCAGCAGTGCTAGAGATGGCTATAGTAAAAATGTGGAACTAGAGAACATACTTTTTGCAGAGCAGGTAAGTATATGCTGCATACAGGAGACACACCTAACCAAAGATGCCGCCTTTAAAATCAGAGGCTACCAGTGTTTTAGATCAGACCGACAGGACAGAAGAAAAGGAGGAGTACTCACACTTGTTAAGAATAACATCAGCGCATGTCAGGTGGGAGTGTACATGGAAGGAGCCGAATACCAGATGATCCATCTAAAAAGTAGTAATACAAATTTCCACCTCCTTAACTATTACTGTCCTAATGACCGCCCACTTGCTTTAGGAACAATCCCACACAAAGAGAGACTGATGGTCTGTGGTGATTTTAACAGTCATTCCCAGAGCTGGGGCTATGACCACATAGACAAGAGAGGAGAGGATGTTGAGAGCTGGCAGGATGATAATGGACTTCTCCTGATCAACCAGCCAATGGATGCCCCAACATTTTACTCAAGGGCTTGGCATACAAAATCAACACCAGATCTGGCATTCAACTCTCCAGATCTGAAGTGGAACATTACACGTGAAGTTGGAAAACAACTTGGAGGTAGCGACCATCGACCAGTCTTCCTGACAATAGAAAATGAACTCCTTAACACCAGTAACCCTCTCCCAGATGGAACTATAAAAAAGCAAACTGGACAATGTACAGACATCGTACAGGTATCCTGGTGGGACAGCTGTCCATAGAAGGTAAGGATATTAACAGCATAGTGAAGGAATTCAATGCTTGTATCCTTCAGGCCGCTCGTGAAACCATTCCCAGAGGAGCTCGCAGGGACTATAAACCATACTGGTCTAGTGAGCTGGGAAAACTCCATGATGACGTGGAAGCAGCTCGAAAGCAAGCAGAAAATAGACCATGCCAAGAACACCACAATAATTACCAACATTCTAAGGCCAAATTTCAGAGAGCAAAGCTGCAAGCCAGACGGGAAAGTTGGAGAGAGAAAACAGAGTCCCTAAACTTTGAAAAGGATGGAAGGAAATTGTGGAAACTAATCAAACAGTTAAATGATGAGAGTACTGGAAGAAGTACAAAGATTACACTAATAGAGGGTGGGAAAACTCTTACAGGTAAGCAGGTAGCAGATCACTTTGCTCGCATGTTTGCACAGGACTGCAACATTGATATCCATCCAGAGAAGGAGCGTACAGTGCGCATCGAGCCACAGAAAGAGGAGGAACAAGTCAGAAAAGTGGAGGTCATGGATGCACCAATCACACGCAGTGAGTTAGACCTAGCAGTTAGTAAACTGAAACCAAGGAAATCACCAGGACCAGATGGAGTGTCCAATGAAATGATCAAGAACCTGGGAATGGCAGCAATGGGAAAGCTGTTGGATATTTTCAATATATGCTGGAGCACAGGTAAGTTACCTCAAATCTGGAAGGAAGCACGCACGGTACCACTGCTAAAACCAGGGAAAAACAGTGATACTGCCTCCAGCTACAGGCCAATCAGTCTCACTAGCTGCCTATGCAAAACGATGGAACGCATCATTAACCTGAGGCTAAAATGGTACCTAGAAAGTGAAAACCTTCTCGTTCTACAACAAGCAGGATTTAGGCAGTACTACAGTACGGAAGATCAAGTGACTTATCTCTCTCAAGAGATTGATGATGCATTCCAAGAGAAAAACCCTGTACTAGCAGCGTGGATAGACCTGAAGAAAGCCTTTGATAAAGTATGGAAAAAAGGTCTGTTGTGGAAACTAAGAAACTGCAATGTGAATGGAAGACTGTACAACTGGATAAAGTCCTATTTACACAATAGAAGAGCTAGAGTAGTAATGGATGGACACAAAAGCCAGAAAGTACTTCTGCGACACGGTGTACCACAAGGAGGAGTCCTTTCGCCTACACTATTCCTTGTATTCATTAATGACCTGGTCAAGGAACTTCCCTATGGAATCAAAGCAGCACTGTATGCAGATGATCTGGTCATGTGGTGTACAGATGAATATGCGACAGTTGCTACACAGAGACTCCAAAGAGCAGCAGACATCTTGACATCATGGACAAACAAATGGTGTGTAAGTATCAACACAGAGAAATCAAGCACCACTCTGTTCACCCTCTCATCTAAACAGAAAGCTGGTAAGATCTTTGTAAATGAAATACCCTTAAGGATGGACAACCAGCCCACTTAAAAAACAAAAGCCAGAAGAAAACTAGCCATATTAAGAAAATTGAGTGGGACTACATGGGGAGCTAGTGAAAGAATCCTCAAGAACGTATATCAGCAAAGTATTCTACCACATTTAGAATATGGCTCAACATCTTGGTGCACAGCATCAAACACTACGCTGCATAATCTAGACAAGGTTCAAAATCAGTCACTACGGATTATCACAGATGCCATGAGGTCCACACCAATAGTAGAAATGCAGAAAATAGTTGGTGTTCAACCGCTAAAGGAACGTAGAGACACAAAGGTCATGACCATGGGAGAAAAATTCCTTAGCTCTGTAAGCCATCCCCTGAAGGAGAGATTCAATAACTTGGCATTAGGACGGCTTAAAAGAAGCAGCTTCATTCATCAGGCCAAGCGTATGCGTAAGCTGATACCAGACCTTCCAACTGTAGTCACTCCATTATCATCTGTACCAGAGCATACACCATGGAAAGAAGCAGATTATACACAAATAACTATTCAGACTGAAGTGAAAGGTGTGCAGAATGGTGAGATGCAGAGCAGTCATGTAAGATCAACAGCCACACTTAGTGCTCTAGATGACAAATATCCATGTGACACCTGGATACGTGTGTATACAGATGGATCTGCACATAATGCCATAAAGAATGGTGGGGCAGGAGCATATATTGAATATCCAAACAACACCATTGACAAGATTTCCATACCCACTGGTAAATACTGCAACAACTTTGATGCAGAAGTTAGGGCAATTATTGCTGCAGTTGAAAAACTATCAGACTCCAGAATTGATACATGTCCTGTAGTAATTCTCACAGATGCAAGATCAGTACTGGAGGCTCTTCGGTGCAACAAACTACCAGACCTTAAGGATGCCTTGTCAAAAATTGGCTTACAACATGGAGTCACTTTGCAATGGATTCCCTCCCACTGTGGGATACCAGGCAATGAGAAAGCTGACCATCTGGCCAAAGAGGGCACTGAAATGGAGCAACCAGACATATCAGTCACCTATAATCAGAAGAAAAGCATGATAAAAACCTACAGGAAGCCACAAACACCACCACATGATGACTATCACATGCTAAACAGAAAGGAACAAGTCACCATCTTCCGTCTCCGAACAGGACACAGCCGACTCCGAAGTCATATGTATACAAAGTTTAAGGTTGGTACTACTAATCTATGTACATGTGCCCAGGTGCCCCAAACCGTGGAACATATCCTCCAGAACTGCATCAACTACGAGACACTGAGAAATAATTACTGGCCCAGTGAAACCACTAAAGAAGATAAGCTCTACGGTTCCATACATTAGTTACAAAAAACAGTGAAATTTATCCAAGAGACATGACTGCAGATAAAGACAGACAGTGCGAACGAAGAAGAAGAAGAAGAAGCTTGTCCCTTTATGCCCAGTTGCTTACATAGGTCATATGCTGATGTTGCTACGAATCCTCTTGCTCCCACTTCTACAGCTATCACTTTTGCCCTGACTCCTGCCCCCTGCCTCAGTTGCTTGACTAGATCATTGTACTTCTCCAATTTGAATAAATGCTGTTCCTCTATTCTAGTTTTGAATGGGACCGTAAGCTCGATCATTATTAATTCCTGTTTTTCTGTGGAGTACACTGCAATGTCCGGTCGCATTCATGTGTTCTTGATGGCAGTCGGGAATTCTCTTCTTCCTGGAAGGTCCGCTATCACATCCCAGTCATTTGTACTATCTAGCAGTGATGGTAAGGGAATGTCCCTGATTTCAATATTTGATGTCGTGCCAGCAGCTATGAAGTATTTAGGTGGGACCTCAACTCTTTTGCTGTTATTTGCTTTATCTTTTGCCCTGTCTACGGTGGCTACTATTTCCTGCAACACTCTGTTGTGCTGCCAGATGTACCGTCCTTGTCCTAAAGACACTCTACATGCTGACAGCACATGTTCCAATGTTTGCCTTTCGTTGCACAGAGGGCACTCTCTGATGATGAAGCTGAGCCTCAAGGGTGCCATTTTCTAGATGTCATTCCATGTTAGTGATCTCTGCAGGACTTCCTCCCATGTCGTCCATTGCCCTTGTTGTGATTGTTGGACTGCCTTCTGGACCCGCTTGTCATTCTCTGAATTCCTTACTTCATTTATGATCATATCGCTTCTTTCCTTTTTTCCTTGCAGGAGGCCTTTGACTACCATTTGATTTCGCCATGGCCAAATCCCCTTCTGTTGGTCTGGGTGTACCCTATTACTTCTTTCAGCTCCTGCGTTTCCCTGGCTATGGTCATTTATTCACCTACTTTCCATTTTCGTCCAGTTTTAAGTATTCGCTGCACTTCTCGTACCACTGGACCTGTAGATTCTTGTAGCATCATTGCAAGTCTTGTTTTTCCTACCTTTCCAACATAATTTCGCTGACTAATAAAACATGTTTTCCCTTCTCTAACTTCAGGTTCCGAAAAATAAAATGTTCAATGCGCTATTTATTCTTTTGACATTGACAATACACTGACTTGGATTAATAATAATAAAAATAAAACTATTCCTATCATGACTGAAGCCCACAATTGTACAATGACAATCTCATATCACAGTCACTTTTATGTCCACGCTCAGTAGATAATAGCACATACAATTCAACATTGTACGTATGGCGGAGAGGAGGACATGAAGGAAGTATATTTTACTATTTAAAGTGTACATGATGGTGTGACATTTTAACTCAAATCCGGAGATAGTTTTAAGATACCTCTGAATATATTCATCCTATTATCAAATTATTAATCTGCAGTAGATTCAGAACATGGTAGTAGCAGTTAGTATCAGAAAGACACTACTTCAATATCTGGACACATGTTATATCAGAATAGTACGTTGAATTAATTAATGAAGAGTGAGGTCGACATTATGGTGGAGGTAACTCTTAATTGGTGAGAGTTATCTTGTGTAGCTGTCATGATATGAGAGAAACCTGAGAGATCTGGCAACATCAACAACTGTTAACATCACTGGTTAGAATCACAAGGCCATCGTCACCAGGTCTAGATGATAATTCATCCATCCATCCATCCATCCATCCATCCATCTAACCATCCAACCATCCAACCATCCATCCATCCATCCATCCAACCATCCATCCATCCAACCATCCATCCATCCAACCATCCATCCATCCGTCCGTCCATCCATCCATCCATCATCCATCCATCCATCCATCCATCCATCCATCCATCCATCTAACCATCCAACCATCCAACCATCCATCCATCCATCCATCCAACCATCCATCCATCCAACCATCCATCCATCCAACCATCCATCCATCCGTCCGTCCATCCATCCATCCATCCATCCATCCATCCATCCATCCATCCATCCATCCATCCATCCATCCGGGTGTAATTTTAAAGTAACTGAAAGCGAAACAATTGAAGCTTATGAAAAATCAGAGATTAGATATGCCGATGATTCAGTTTTGCTCTCCACAATAGAAAAAATAATGGAAAACTAATATGTCAGTCCGTAAGAACAACGAGGAGCAACATATTTATTTTAATTCCGTCTTAAATGTGAAAATCTGACATGTCCATAGTCAGACACTGAACAAACATCCCTACCATCTTGTGCCGTCACTCCGACATAGGGTGACTGAAATGACCTTCCAATATGTCCAGTTCTTTGTTTTCTTAGAATACTCGGTCAAGCTGAATTAGTCCATCCATTTATACTCCCCCACTCATCAGTTGTGTCCATTCGTTTATACTATCCCACTCATCGATTTTGTCCATCCGTTAATCATGTTCCAATTATCGATTTTCTCATCCGTTTATGGTGTATTGTAAAACATACATGCTGGCAGCAAGAAGCAACAGTTCCAGTTGAAAACAGAACTATAAACCTATAAAACAAGGGATGCGACAAGGATGTTCACTATCTCCAGACCTTTTTTTTTCTGTACAGCGAGAATATTCTAAGAACTATCATCACAGAATCAGGCATAAAAATTGGAGGATACAATATTAACAACCTTTGGTATGCTGACGACACAGTACTGATAGCTGAGAACCAACAAGACCTGCAAAATCTCTTGGATAAAGTGCCCAAATAAACTGAACAGAAAGGTCTTACTTTGAACATCAAAAAGACAGAGACTATGGTTATATCTAAGAAACAGAATCCATCAGCAGCAGTATAAAATTAAACGGAACTATTCTAAAACAGGTGCAGAAATTCAAATACCTTGCAGCAGTAATCGCTTCAGATAGGAAATGCAGAACAGTAATTAGGAACAGAATAGGCCAAGCAAAGACTCATTTCAGAGAATGAGAAACATATCATCCAAAACATCCTTATCAATGAATGTTAGAAAACGAGTCCTAAAATGCTATATTGAACCTATCTTTTTACATGGAAGTGAATCATGGACAGTAGGCAAGTCTGCACAAAAATCATTGGAAGCATCAGAAATGTGGTTTATCAGAAGAATGTTGCGAATCCCCTGGACAGCAAAAATAACTAATGAAGAATGTATGAGAAGAACTGGAGAGACAAACATTCTTGTAAAAAATTAAGAAAGAGAAAATATACTTTAATAGGACATGCAATGAGAAGAGGGGGCATTGAAAATATTATAACAATAGGAAAATAGAAGGAAGAAGATCAAGAGGAAGATCACGAGGACATTCTGACGGGATGGTGTGACAGGAGATCACTAACAGAGCTGATAGCCTGGATAGAGGATCGTGTACTGTGGAGAACCATAAGAGCAACGCCAGGTGGCACGGCACCTGAATATGATTGTGCCTTTTCTTTTGATAAAGCCGATGTTCTTCAGCGATTTCTGGTTTTATTTTGCCCCTGACTCTTATCATGACAATACGGAGCAGGATTTTGGTAACATGACTCTTAAGAATAATGGTTCTATGGTTTCACATTCAACTGCACCTTGTTTCTTTGGTAGGACAATGAAAACTGAATGCAAACAGTCTGATGGGATATAGTTACTGCTCAAGATGTTCTTCAGCAATCTGGTAACTATTTCTATACTAAGCTATCATAATGTTTCCAATTCTTCTTTGGTGATTTTATCTGGTCTTAGTGCTTGTTGTTTTTCATGTGTTTTATGGCTTCTTCTACTTCTACTTTTAATATGGGAGGGCCTTCATTTTTATTTCGATTATCTACTTCGCCTCTATTGTCCTCAGAGTTCTCTAATGTATTCACACCATCGTGCCATCATTTCGTCTCTGTCCATTATTGCATGATCCTCTTAGATTTCAGGCAACTAGTTGTGGTATGCCTTTTTTTTTGCTAACTCCTTTATTTGTTTGTATATATCTCTTGTGTTTACTGTATTCATACCGCTGCCAAATAGGGGCTACCTGAAATTATGCACAGACTATATGACTGTTGTCCTGATTAGTCATGCCAGTTAAAAATAATGATGGTAGAAGTCAATAAGTTCCTAGCTGATTTCAGGCAAGGAAGAGGATTAAAAGATTCGATAAAAGATTAATAATAGAGAAATGCAGAGGGTTTAATGTGCATCTATATTTATCATTTATATACTATTCAAAGGCAATTGATTGTGTACAACACCAGAAACTTTAGAAAATAAAAGGGAAAATATGGGATTTCCAACACATTTGATGCAAATAACATCACTGCTGTATCTAGACCAACATGCAGCAGTAGAATAAACGGTCAAAGAACATCTTTGACATAAACAATGGGTCCGTCAGGGGTGCATATTGTCGACTGACTTATTTAAACCTGTATGCTGGAAATATAATGAAGAATGTTAGAGAAGACGTAGACAAAGAATATTGTGATGACATAATAATTGGAGGCTATAACATCAGAGATTAGACCTGCTGATGACACAGTATTACTGTCCACAACACAAAAAGAATGTGAAAACAGATTATATCAGTTGATAAGAACAGCGAAGAGCAAAACCTCTATCTTAATGCAAAGAAAACTAAATTGAAGACAACTGACAAAACAAACAAGGCAGCTGATATATGTATCAATGAGGAAAAACTGGAAGAAGTGGAGAGTTTTGAATACCTTGGATCACTGCTAACTAATAATGGAGATACAATGAGGGAAAGTAAAAGGATGACATTCATCGCTCTTCATAAAATAAAACAACTAACAAATCTGTGGAGAGGAACAGAGCTAACGACAATAATAAGATTTTTAAGGGCATACATCTTTCCATTCGCAAGATATGCCTGTGAGACCTGGACACTTAAAAAAAACAGTTAAGAAATACATAAATGCTTTTGAATGTAAATTTACAGAAGATTTTTTTTCAAATACCATTGGCACAATAAAGAACAGATATATCCTTACTACAAGAGCTTACTATTGAAGAAAGCAGGCTAGTAAAGAGGATCAAACAAATAAAATGTAAATATTTTGGACATATTCAACGTCATAATAATCTGGAGAAGACCGTCTTGGAAAGGTTCACAGTGGGAAAAAGAAAGAGAGGAAAACCAAGATGAAGATGGCTGCAAGACATCATTGAGGATCTGCAAATGGATGCAGCAGCAGCAGGTCATCTTGCTGACAACCGAAGGGCCTACAAGAGTGCTCTTTGGGAGGCAAAGTTCAGCAAGGGACATGCAAATGAATGAATAAATGAATATGGGATCCTATATAGACCACAATAACGGTGTCTATATAAGCTCAACTAAATGATTTTGTCATTTTTATCGTCTCATTCGTCTCTAGCTCTACGAACAATAAATAACAACTCAAAAGCCATACACTGATCAATGCAAATAAGGTTAAGGTTAATCAAAATGGGAAACCAACAATTCCAAAGAAATAAAGAGAGTCCACAACTCTTTGAATCTCCGGAAGGGAGAATCAATTGCGACAGATGATACCAGATCGTCATCCAACTACTGTACGCAAAGAAAACATAAGCAACACCACAGTAATTGCAACATAGAACTTTAGAACATTAGCAGAACTTGGAAAAGTGGATATCATTGAACAAGAAATAAAATAATGGAAATTAATATTCTTGGTTTATGTGAAATGAGATGGTCTAGAGCAGGAAGCAGAGATCATAAAGACTTTAGAATAATATATTCCGGGGGAACCAGCATAGAGATGGAGTTGGCATAATACTGGATAAGAAGACAGCAAGAACTGTGAAAGTCTTTCTCTACATATCAGACAGAGTGTTAATGGTTCAATTACAGGGCCACTAAATAGACACAAATCTCTCCCAAGTATACGCAGCAATTTCAGAAAGCTCTGATAATGAGATTTAAGAATTTTACAACAATCTGGGCATGACAATGAAACAGTGCAAACCATGGGAAGTAAACTTTGGGCTGGGTGATTTAAACGCAAAAGTAGGGACTGAGCAAGACGATGAACCTACTGGCAATTATGGACTAGGTATAAGAAACAAAAGAGGAGAGATGTTGATTGAGTTAGCAGAAAAGAATAAAATGACAATAGGAAATATTTGGTTTCAACAACACCCAAGGCGACTATGGAGATGGAAAAGCCCAAATAATTACGTAACCAGAAAGATTCTATTATGATCAACATAAGATTCAGGAACTCACTAAAATCTGTGAAAACACGGCCAAGCGCAGACTGCAACAGTGACCACATCCAAGTCGTAGGAAAAGTAAGAATCAGGCTAAAGAGGTTAAAGGTGGCAGCTTAAAACAAAGAACTAGATAGGGAGCTGTTACGGAAAGATAAATAATTACAAGATCAATATAAGTCCATAGTACATACTATATATACTGCAACATAGAAGACTGAAATGAGTAATGAACAATAGAATATGCTCATAGATTATATTAAGCAAACATATATCGAAATCATACCTTCAAATAAAAGACATGCTAAACAGTTATGGATGATATAAGAAAATTTTACAACTAATGGACCGGAGAAGAATTCTTAAGGAAGATAAAGATGAATATAACAAAAGAAATAAAGAAATAAAGCACAGATGCAATAAAGCTAAAGAGGACTGGGCAAATAAGAAATGTAGTGACGTAAAGACCCACCATCTTGGAAATTTAAGAGATATATACAAACAAAATAAGGAGTTATCAAACAAAAATACATATCACAAGACTAGTTGGCTGAAATCAAAGAACATGTATAATATAATGGACTGAGATGAATTAATGGCAAGATGGAGCGAATACATTAGAGAACTCATTGATGACAATAAATGAATAGCCTTCCATATTAAACTCAGAGGTAGAAGAAACCATCAAAACATCAGGACTCTATACAATCACCAAGGAAGAACTGGAAGCATTAGGAGAACTTGGCATGGAAATAATTACTAAATTGTTGAATGGCATCTATTACAGTAACTATATCCCATCAGACCTTTTGAAATTAATTTTCATTGACTTACCGAAAGTAACAAGGTAGAGTTGAATGTGAATACCATCTAACCATTAGTCTTATGACCAATGTTACCAAATTCCTGCTTCCTATTGTTATAATAAAAGTCAGGAGCAAAATAAAACCAATCGATGTATTCTATCTCCTGACCCATTATCACTGTATAGCGATAACATAATGATAAATATAGAGAACATGCCTGGAATATCAACTAGCGAGAACAACCTCAAGAACATAAGATATGCATACGACACAGTTCTGATTGCTAAAAGTGGAGGGGAGCTAGAGGCTCTTCTGGACATTATGTTTCGTGAAAGCAAAAATAAAGGTCTCAGCCTGCACAAAATGGAGAATGAAGTGATAGTTACCTCAAAGAAAAGAATACCACCAACGTTTAGTACGACCATCGGTAGCACACATTTGAATCAAGTTGATAGTTTTAATCACGTATGAACGATTATAACAACTGATGGTAAATGTCACAATGAAATAAAAAGCAGAAGTGCTCAATCCAAGACAGCATGCCAGACACATCTTGTGCAGCAGATCCATATCAATGGAAACAAGATTCTGAGTACTCAAATGTTACGTCGAGACAATTTTGTTTTATGTATGTGAAGCATGATCCATGAATAAGAGAGTACAGCGAGAAATAGAGTCCATGGAAATGTGGTTTATAAAACGGATGCTGAAAGTACCATGGACAGCCAAGACAACCTATGAAGAAGTCTTAAGAGAAGCGGGAGTTAAAAAGCAAATTAGTGCAAAGATCAGATGCACACAAGCGAGATTTACAGGACATTTCCTGAGAAGAGGACCATAGCTTTGGAAAGAAAGGAAGTTAATTACGTTTCTGATTTCACAAAATGTTATTTTACAGCGGAACATTACAAAGTAACAGGAAAGGGTTTCCTCAAGATCTTGTCTTTGGGATACATGGAAAGTTGTCACTAGCTCAGTAACGCTGACAAAATTCTGTGCACTGCTTGTAAGGACAAAAACAGCAAGGAAGCCTGTTTTGATAATAACAACAAGTGGGAATATTGAGCATGTAACACAAACAGAAAGTAAAACCGTATATTGCTCAAAACTATAATATGAACAAAAATGGACGCGATAAAGTGGATCAGATGACTGGATATTAGAGACTGCACACTATGAAAAGCAACACATGGTGGAAAGAAAAATTAGTAATAGATGATGTAATTTTATACAACTAATCAATATATCTTATATGTTCTCTCTCAGCCAGAAGATTCCAGAAAAAAAAATGGTTAAGAATATTTCATTTAATGTTGATCGATCAACATAGAAATCGAAGCAATGACTAATGAAGATAATTTACCTGCTCCTAAAATGGGTTTGCCTTCCACATCAAATGCTGTAGAAATCGTACAGGTTCAAAGCATGTTATTGTTAAGGCAAAACACGCAAGGAGCTATGTATCCCCCATAAAAAATAAAAAGAAATATGTTTGTGATGGCTGTGAAGATATGACTCGACTTCATGTCTAGTGTTTCTAAGCATGGCACCGATAAATGAAGATAAAGTATATAAACAGAATGCATATAAATTAGTTACATATTTTATTTGTCATATATCATAATCCAGTATATCCAAAAAGAGTAGAATCTTCATAAAATACCTCAAACTAACACAACATTATCATGATTTGTTTCTTTAATTTGGTATATGATTTGCATATTTTTCATTATTAGGTACAGGAAATATTCCACATAAAGTTCACACAGTAAAAGTTGAAAAATTCAGAAAAATAATTCTGGACAGCAAGAAATAATGTCTGAAACTGCACCAGCTGAATCGGACCTACATTCTGTTCTACCAGGCAGTTCAGTATAGTGTCCAAGACGGGACAGTCACATCAGTTAACATAAGCTAAACATAGTGTAACACAGTGTAAACAACAAAAACCTCAGGTTCATAACCTACCCAGAGTCTATAATCAACCAGGTAAAGACAACAAGCCATATCCTAGTATACAACAGCATAATCTAACAAGCACGTGGATCACACTCAGCAGTGCAGCTGTTATAACAGGTAACATAGTTCAGTTCAGCAGTCAAGGCGGGTCATTTCAATTACACTATAAGTTTCTTGTGAAGGAAACTAATGCCACGATGTGACTGAAAATGATGGAAATGGTGCTCAATGGAAAACCAACACAGACCAATATTCCGGCGAGAAAAATGTACATCACTGTTGGAACGAGTAGTATAACTCACTGATCCATACATACCTGCAATAAGAATCACATCTAGAAAGAAAAGAAAAGAAAAGTCTAGAAAAATACACTAAATCTAAATAGCAATGTTACATTTTTTTTTCTCTGAAAAGGTCAGGTACAGTTAAACCTGCATTCAAACCACAGTGCTTAACAATCTGCAACCACAACAAACTCATATTTTAAATGCACCAAGCTAAGACACGGAATCCCGTATCTCACGTGACCAACACATTCTACGTTCTCCCATAAATCAGAAGCCGGCCAGGAGAAGAAAAAAAACCCGTTCTAGAATGTCCTAGAACTCAGGGGACGTTACTCATTTCCTATAAGAACAATGCATGCTTAAAACTCCCCTATGATGTAACATAATATATGTAGTAAAACCTAACATAATTATATTTTTACGACATATACATGTAACTTAATATTTTAAATGAGCTGTTGCATAATTTTAATTTCATATTAGCTCTCAATTTTGCTTTATTTTTCCACCCTGTTATAAAAAGAAATAAATTGAAAACATACAGTTTTAACATCTCATAAATAATACTTCATTGAGAGAGACCTTTTATGCACAATAGATCAAAGAGTTCAGTCCCTTGATATAGGGACTATAATCTAAAAGAATGTTTATTCTGTTACAGATGGTGGGTTAGAAACCCTGATGTTGTGGTCAAACAGCTGTGACAGCACTCACTTGTTTAAGCGAGCATGGGACATGTTATCTCCGTGGTTCAATTGCAGAGCTCAGTCACGTGATCTGAGTGGAAAGATACAAGAAAAAGAGAGTTCTGTTCTAGATGTTGAAGTGAAAGAATGTCTTTGTTTCTAGAAGGCCTGATGGGATTTCCTTGTTTCATAATGTAAATTTTTAGTTTTAGTTGTTCTTTTGAAGACACAAGTGTTGTAGAATGTAGAAAGTAGAATTTGAGGTAAATTTGTTCTTTTTTTGCGAATATGTGGTGTTGTAGTTGTTTTGTCTTTTTCAGGACAGAGATTTTCACGTATAACTTGTGATTTGATTGCCACCTTTTGGACAATGTTTGTGATTCTACTTTGAAATAGTAGGTTGTCGTTTGTGGTACTTGGAATGTTTTTTTTTCTCCATTTTGTCTGAATGTATCTGTCTTATGGCCTTGTCAATCACCCAGACATGTTTTACTTATTGCTGGTTCATCAGTGTTTTTCAGTCAACAGTCTTTTACAACACTCGCTAACAAATGGGTGTTCATCATTAAACAGTGCTATCTCTTTGTAACTGCTGGAATCGTGTGCTGTATGAACCTGTGTTGAGTGTCCCAACTTTGGCAATGAGATTAGTTGTCCTTATTTATACAGGTCAGGTTTGCGTAGGTATTGTAGTGGTTATTTGTCCTGGAATTTTGTAGTGCATGGTGCGTATCACAGTAATGCCTGTGCTGTCAGTTGTGTAACAGTAAAGTAAATCTACTTTGTAATTAGTGATTTATGTAATTGTGACTTAAAGTGTTAACAAGTTATTTCTTCAGTGGGTGATTAACACACCATCACACACACCCATTGTATAGCAGATGCAATACACCCTACTACTAATACGTATTAGAAATGTTTAGGTGTTCAGAGATAGCGGAATAATACAACCTTAGGCTAGCTCGGCGCACGTGTTAGTTGTGGACGAATACGTGTTTAATGCATAACATGAAAAATTATGAGAAGAAATTACCACACAAAACATGGAGCCTTTGAAAGCATGCATAGAAAATGAGAAAACCTGGATGAAAGAAAATAATAAATAAAAAGATTATATTTCTTATGCATGCGGCAAATAGACTAACAGTAAGCGCCTTTCAAATCAGCAACGTTAATTTTATAGATAAAAACTTCCGTTGATTTGCATTATATAAATGTATATTCTTTAATACATCAAGTTCTACATCATCTCTCGTGATGTTTGGAAAGATGTGATTCCTGAAGAGTATGCTAATCTGTGTCCTGGTAAGGCAGGTCATCGCTGAAAGTAAGATAAGTTTCATTCCAAGACTGACAATTATCTGGGAGGTAAAGTTAAGGGCAGAGAAAGTAACTGATGATAACTGAGAATGAAAGAGAAAATAAAAGAACTTTCCAGATAAATGGTAGGACAAATATTCCCGGAGGAACAACGTGATATTTCTACTTTAAGATTTGCCATACAAAATCAATTTTGAGCTCGGACAGAGGAAGCAAGGTGAAGTGAGTTTCAGGTGAAAAAAAAAACAACAACAAAATGAGTACCTCTCAATGGATTCAGAAGACAGGAACGTCTAAACTACGAACTAATCTATGTAAGACAGATAACATTAAGCTTGTCTGACAACGACTTAGCTGAATCACTTTGGTGACACATTATCTTAAGAAGGAACGTACTTGATCTGTCTATGCACTTGGCATATTCTCGTCACTGGCGTGATCTTAATAAGTAATCTCTTGCTTTTTCATGTTCTGTATACAGGTAATTTTTCTCACTAGTCTAATGTCGCATTATTTTTATTCTGTGTAATTATAAAGTGTACTTGTGTGGTGATGACCAATTTCATGAGCAGAAGTGACCTAATGCAAATCGAAGGACGGCTGACTGCCCAACCATACGTCGCTGAAATTCTTTGTCTTCATGTCCTTCCACTTCTGCCTGCACCAGGGTCGATTTTTCAGCAGAAATTCGCTTGACCTCATATATCACAACTCACCAGCCAGTTCCTCACTGACAACAAGGTCCAGACTATCTCGTTGCTATCCATGTCATCAGACACGGACCCAGAAGAACACTTATGGGATATACTCAACAGACACATCCGCCAGCGAGACATGGCGCCAACCAATCTCCGACAGCTGTCTCTTTCACTGCAGGAAGAGTGGTCAGCCATCCCACAACAACCGATCCATTGGCAAATCGGATTCATGTCAAGAAGATGTCGTTCTGTGATACAGGCAAGAGGAGGCCATACACCTTACTGAAACGGAGGCGTAAGTCGCAAAATAATAAAAGTCCAAACCATAGTTAATGGATATCAGTTCATTATTAAGTTCTTACAGTTTCCTCATGCCAAGATTGAAACTTTAATTCATTAAAATAAAATTTTAAAACAAGTTTGACTTTTGGAGTCGATTACGAATACAATAGTATTACATTTCTTTTTTTAACAGTATATATATATATATATATATATATATATATATATATGTATCAATCACAGGGGGCATTGAGAAGAACA
Organism: Achatina immaculata; assembly: GCA_009760885.1. Classification (NCBI taxonomy): domain Eukaryota; kingdom Metazoa; phylum Mollusca; class Gastropoda; order Stylommatophora; family Achatinidae; genus Lissachatina; species Lissachatina immaculata. The sequence goes on from CM019695.1 coordinate 18,354,403, forward strand.
AGAGAGAGGATATTGAATAACAGAGGTCTAACTTGTGAAAGATTGGAGAAAAAGGCAACGCACAGGATATTGTGGAACAATCTTGCTGAAGCCTCATTTACCTTGAGCACTTAAGGTTCAGATATATAATCATATATATATATATATATATATATATATATATATATATAAATTATAATTTTTTCCTTTCTGTCTCTCTTATCAAAATATAGTATGTCCTGTTGTGTGTCTAGGTCTGTATGGGTTATGTAGCTGTCATGTCTGTAAGATATTTCCTGTTGTCAGTGCCTCTTGATAATAATTTGCGGCATCTAGTTTATTTCATAATTCATATATCTTATATCTTATATCATTCCCGAGCCGTTAAACGTCACATAGGGCTCGCAAAGTAGTTCGCCAATTTTTCCTGTCTTCGGCGAGTCTTTCAACCTCATCAAGGGATTTTATGACTGTTAATTTTTCCTCTCTTAACGATGCCCTCTTCAGAGTTTCACGCGGTCTGCCTTTTTTTCTTTGGCCTGTTGTGTTCCACTTGATGGCTTGTTTTGGGATTCTCTGATCATTTCTTCTCATCATGTGACCAACTTCTTTCCCTGATCACCCATGAGACTGGTTGTTGTTCAGTCATCTGTCTTATTTCTGCATTGTTCTTGAATTCGTTTCACTTGATGCCGAGTGTTTTCCTTAGGCATTTGTTTCAAAAGAGTCTAATCTCTTCTCTGTTTCCTTAGTTGTTTCCAGTTTTCGCAAGCATAAATGAATGTGAGTATTACATTTGAATTGAATAGTCTTAACTTGGTTTTGTGCTTAAAACTTATGAATTCCATATGTTCCCAAGATTCTTGAAGATCGATGCTGCTTTTGTAATGATAATTCTAACTTCCTTTCTAGTGTCACCATCTTGGCCTATGTAGCTGCCAAGGTATGCAAATTGATTGACTTCTTCAATATCTGTCCACTCTATGTGTATTTTTCTCTTTTTATTATTTTTGTGTTGTCCTTGTTAATTTCAAGTCATATTTTGCTAGCCAGTGAAGACAGGCTGTCAGTCTTTTTCTTGTATGGAATTCACATTGTTAGTGATAAGAGTTATGTCATTAGGAAAATCAAGATCTTCTAGTTGTGTCCCTTGTACCCAGTCAATACCTGTGTTACCTGTGAAGCATTTTTCATAATGAAGGCTATTGTAATTCTATAAAGTAAATGAGACAGTTTACATCCTTGTTTCACACCTGTTTCAATCTGAAACCATTCACTCATCGCTTCTCCTGTCTAGACTGCACAAACATATCCACTGGATAAATCCTTAATGATGTTGACAGTTTTAGATGGTATTCCATATAGATTTAAAATTCTCCAGAATGAATCTCTATGTATGCTATCAAATGCCTTTTTAAAGTCTATAAAGTTCAGTATAATGGTTTCTGCTTTTCAATAAGTTCTTCAAGTATTACTCTTAGAGAAAATATGTGGTCGAGACTGTTTCTTCCTTTTCGAAATCCTGCTTGTTCTTCTCTCATTGCGGTATTCATTATATCTTTAAGTCTATTCAAAATGACCTTGCAAAATACTTTTGACACAACTGATATTAAAGTTACTCCTCTCCATTGTTACATTCACTAAGGTTGCCTTATTTGGTGTTTTAACAATAATAAGAAGGGACCTTTTCTTCCGTCCAAATCTTGCTAAACATTTTTTGTAGTTGTCTCATGTTGTCACTATTGATAGCTTTTAGCATTTCGGATGTTATTTCATCTTCACCTGGAACTTTTTTTGTAGGCCATTAAGTTCAATGCTGTTTCAGTTTCATGCAATTTAATTTCATCTAAGTTGACATTTAGTTGTAGGGCTGGTAAGTCGGTTTCAAGGTTTAACAATTCTTTTGGATGTGGTCGATTAAGTATTTCTTGGAAGTGTTCAGCCCATCTATGCTTTTGGTCTTTATTTGATGTTTATAGGGTCTAGTTTTGCTAAGGATTGGTCTTTCTTTAGATGTAATAGTACCTGTTAGCCTCTTCTGTATGTTATATAAAGGTTTGCTGTCTCCTGTTTTTGCTGCTTTTTCTGCATCTTTCGCCATATTATATATGTATTCTCTTTTATCCCTTGTAGCTGAACTTTTTACTTTCTTGTTCGGTACTTTGTATGATTCTTTCACCAGATCTTTTCCAAGATCTGTTTTTACATTCAACATGTCTAATTTGACTGCTCCTCTTTCATGTATGTACCTCCATGTGTTTTCTGATATGCATATTTTTCTATTTGGTTTTTTCAGTCCAGCGCTTGCTTTTGCTGCTGTGATTATGGCTGTGCTGTAAGAATTCCATAATTCATCTATACCTATTTCCTCAACATCACTGGGTGTTTTGGAATGATTGGCGAGTTCCTGATTGATATTACTGTTAGTATTCTCTTCTTGTAGACTATGGCTGTTTATCTTTATGTGTATTGATTTACTGTGTTGGCTTTTCAATTTTAGTTTTATTTTCCCTATGCACAGGTTATGAACACTGGTAACATCTGCACCCCTATAAGCCCTTACATCTATCAGATATTTTCTGTATTGTTTTATAATACAAAAATGATCTATCTGGTTTCCAGTTCTATCATCTGGAGATATCCACGGAGTTTCATGTATCTCTTTGTGTGGAAATATTTTGCCTCCAATGACCATGCCCTCTGTTAGACATATTACAATTAATCTTTCTCCGTTCTGATTAACCATGTCAATTTCTTCTTTCCCCATTACTTTTTAAACTCAGTGTTATCTTTCCCTACCTTAGCATTGAAGTCCCCCATAGCAATTAGGATGTCGTGTTTAGGGACTTTGTTGATGATTTGTTGTAACTGGTGATAGAAGTCGTCTTTCACATCATCATCTGCATCGTTCGTGGGTGCATAACACTGAATTATTGTCATTTTTCCGTGTCTTAGGTTTTATTATGCACTTATTATGCGACTGTTCACTTGTTCACATTCTACAAGGCTCTTTGCTGCTACGTTTGACATAATAATACCTAAACCATCTCGACATTTACCATCGTTTCTGCCTGAACTTACCATTTTCCTCGGATCTTTTACTTGATTCTGGTCATCGCATTTCGCTGATGCCCAGTATGTCTAGATAGTATCTCTCCATTTCTTTGATGACTTGAGTAGTTTTTGTTGGTGCTGCCATCGTTCTCACATTCCAGAATCCAGTCTTTGTCACATGTTTGGGGCCGGCGAATGCGCTCCTATGAGTTGGCGTCCCTGATGCTCGGTTGGTTTCTCTGCGAGTTTCCGTAACGATATCTTTGTTTCCATTCTGGAATCGCCTCTAGATAGGTCCTAGGATAAGGTTGTTAGCCGTATGCGCAACTTCCGGTACAGGGTATGTGACAGATGAAGCGGAATTCCGCTGACTTCTGGATACCGATGAGAGCGTTAAAACAACGTTTGAAATCGTGCACGTCACACCGGAAGTATAACATCAGCAAAAACTTTACCAGGTGCTGATTATGACACGAACCATGAGTTATTAATAGCAGACAGAAAGATAAAGATAAAAAAGACAGTTACTGGATCAAGACCTCTCCGCTTTGATGTTACAAAAATACCAGAACAATACATTACAGAGGTGAAGAACCGTTTCGAAATCCTGATGGATGTACGGGAGGAGATGACGCCAAATGAATTGGCTACGCAGGCCAGATATATCTTAATAACAACAGTTAAAGACATGGAAGATGTTCAAGTAAAGAAAACACAAACGAATTGGTGGATTACACCAGGCATACTAGAACTGACAAACCAAGGTAGAGAAATGAAGAAGCAATGGAAAGTGATAAACAACAACTTAAGAGGAATAAATATATTTTACAAAAGAAGCACGAAGAAACATAAGAAAAGACAAAAACAATGCATACAAGACTGTTGCGAAAGAGTAGAAACACATCTTAACTGTGGAAGAAAGTGAAATGTTTTAAGAAATGAAGACATTGACAAGAAATGTCACACCTAAGCTAAATATAATTTGTGATGAGATGGGGAATACCTTGAAAGAGACAGAGGAAATTCTAGAAAGATGAAAAGAACATTACAGAGGAATGTATGAAACAACTGACTGTAAAAATAGAAATCAACAGTGTGAATTATTATTGGAGGAGAAAGAACCCGAACTGACAATAGAAGAAGTTTTATGGGCAATAAAGAATCTGAAAAATGGTAAATCACCAGGATGTGATGAGATAACAGCTGAACTCATTGAAGCAGGAGGAAAGGAATGTGCAACAATCTATCATGCGCTATGTAGAAAGATATGGCATTCAGGTATTTGGCCAAAAAGAATGGAAAACAACTGTATTCAATTCACTGCCAAAAATGGTAATCTGAAATTATGTACAAATTAGAGAACTGTTGCCCTAATTAGCCATGCCAGTAAAATTATGTTAAAAATCAAAAAGGGTAGACTTCGCAAGAAAACAGAAGTCAATATGGTCCAAGCTGGTTTCAGGCAAGGAAGAGGATCAAAAAATCATATATTTAATATAAGATTAATAATAGAGAAATCCAGAGAGTTTAATGTGAATCTATATTTATTCTTTATAGACTATTAAAATACATTTAATTGTGTACAACACCATAAATTGTGGGAAATAATTGAAAAATGGTATTTCCAACACATCACTGTTGTATATAGACCAACAAGCAGCAGTAGGAATAAATGGTGAAACAACAACTTGGTTTAACATAAAACAAGGAGTCCGTCAGGGGTGCATATTGTCGCCTTACCTATTTAACTTGCATACTGAAAATATAATGAGGAATGTTAGAGAAGATGTAGACAAAGAATATTACGATGCCATAACAATTGGAGGTTATGAAATACCAGAGATTAGATATGCTGATGACATAGTATTACTGTCTACAACACAAAAATGAATGGAAGAACTAATTATGTCAGTCCGTAAGAACTGCAAAGAGCAAAAAATCTATCTTAATGCGACGAAAACTAAATTGATGACAAGTGACAAAATAAACAATGCAGCTGAGATATGTAAAAATGAGGAAAAACGAGAAGAAGTGGAGAGTTTTGAATATCTTGGATCACTACTAACTAATAATGAAGATACAATGAGGACATTTAAAAGGAGTACATCTATCACTCTTCAGAAAGTAAAACAGCTAAAGAATCTGTGGAGATGACCAGAAAGAACTATAAAAATAAGATTTTTATGCGCATGCATCTTTCCCATCGCAACATATGCCTGTGAGACCTGGACACTTAACAAAACAGCTGAGAAACACATATACGCTTTTGAATGTAAATGCTACAGAAGAGTTCTTCAAATATCATGGACACACACAAAAAAAACAAATATATCCATACTACAATAATTTAATATTGAAGAAGGCCGGGTAGTAAAGAGGATTAAAGATAGAAAACTTAATAATTTTGGAAACATTAAACGTCATGATGATCTAGAGAAGGCCGTCTTTGAAGGGTATATAATGGGAAAAAGAAAGATAGGAAGACCAAGGCGAAGATGACTGCAAGACATCGTTGATGATATTCAAATGGATGGATCAGCACCAGGGCATCTTGCTCACAATCGAGAGGCCTACAGGAGTGTTGTTCCGCAAGGGTCGTGAAAATGAATGAAAGAATGAATGGTAGTAATATGGTGTGTTTTACTTTATGTACAACGGCAAGTATTAACCCCTCTGGTTCTGAACACCATAAGTGAATTAATACGCCCAGTCTTACATCTTACATGTTACATCTTACATCCTTCCAGTGCCGTTAAATGTCACATAGGGTTCGCACGGTTGATTATCAATTTTTTTCTATTTTCAAGGGATTTTATGCGGCCGCTCTTAAGAATATCATTTTTCTGATCACCTTCGAGATAGGTTGTTGTTTGCTCATCTATCTTGCCTCTGGATTGTTCTTGCGTTCGTTTCACTTTATACCGGGTATTTTGCTTAGCCATTTGTTTCAAAAGAGTCTATTTTGTTATTTATTTATTTTGTTGTTTTCCAGCTTTCACGTGTATAAATGAGGGTGGAATTGAATAATCTTAACTTGGTTTTTGTGCCATTTGTTCTCAACATTGTTGAATGTTAATCGTGCTTTTGCATTTCTAATTCTACCTGGTCTGTGTAGCTGCCGAAGATTGCAAAATGACGGACTTCTTCAACAGCTGTTCCATCTACGTATATTTTTCCATCGCGATTAATGAAAAATTTGAATTTTTTTTCCCTTCTTATTGCCAAGTTCTGTTTTACTAGCCGTTGAACAGTTTCTTTATTTTTTTCTGGCTTCGATTTCAGATTGCACCAGATAAAAGATATGTCATCTGGAAAATCACAATCTCCTAGTTGCCTCAGAGCGTTAAGTTTATAAAAAGTATTGTTGATAGTGAGGATACTATGTTCGATTTTAGTGACAGTGATGGTCAGTTCGAAGAAGATGTTGTTGAATTAAATGCAGCTAAAAGGTGAGGGATTACTCCCCATCAACATAAAAAAAATCTAGATCTGATATTCCATCTTCAAATTTGTCTCGGGTAGAAAATATTCAGCGGGAAATAATGTTAAAACATCCAGTGAGTTCAGGTTTACTGATGCGTGTAAAGTGCGCCATTCAACAACAGGTGTAAATCTTGATCTTGTAGGTGAATCATCTATAATAAACCTTGACCTTGAAGGTGAATCGACTACATACAGATTTAAACCTTGATCTTGCAGGCGAATCATCTATAATAAACCTTGACCTTGAAGGTGAATCGACTACATACAGATTTAAACCCTGATCTTGTTGGTGAATCATCTATAATAAACCTTGACCTTGAAGGTGAATTGACTACATACAGATTTACACCTTGATCTTGTAGGTGAATCATCTATAATAAACCTTGACTTTGAAGGTGAATCGACTAAATACAGATTTACACCTTGATCTTGTAGGTGAATCATCTATAATAAACCTTGATTTTGAAGGTGAATCGACTAAATACAGATTTAAACCCTGATCTTGTAGGTGAATCATCTATAGCCAGATGTAAACCCTGATCTTGTAGGTGATTCAATTACACACAGGTGTAAACCCTGATGTTGTAGGTGAATCACATCACACAGGTGTAAACCCTGATCTTGTAAGTGAATCTCCTACAGTCAGGTGTAAACCCTGATCTTGTAGGTGAATCATCTACAGACAGGTGCAAACTCTGATCTTGTAGGTGAACCAGCTACTGCCAGGTGTAGGAACTGATCTTGCAGGTGAATTATCTACAGAAAGGTGTAACCCTTTATGTTGTAGGTGAATCATCTTTACCCATGTTGAAACCCTGATCTTATAAGTGAATCATGTAAAGCCAGGTGTAAACTCTGATCTTTAACTAAATCACTACACCCTTGGTTTTGTTTTTAGCTATGGTGAAAGATGATATCATGCTACATATAATAACTTGTATCAATGAGTGTAGAAAAAAACCTGTGCAAATGCTAAAGGAAATATGAACTTAGTAATTGGAAACCCACAACAAAGCAAAAGAACACAGTTTTGTAGGATTAGAACTCGAAAACATCATAGACAGAGAAATACCTGGGATTCGAATCACGGTCTCCGGTAGGAAGAGCAGCCGTGTAGCCACTAGAGAACAGCGTGCTAACAAACAGCGCTATCTGGCAACTCCTAAAATGGATGTTTGAAAGCGAAGTCATTATTTAAAGTCCGTCAGCAGACGTATAGTTTGTAGAAAACAAAGAGAGTACCACGCAAAACTCCATCACCATAATCACGGTCATTATGATCTAGTCACTTCAGAGGAGCCCGTCATATGGTACATGAAATTCCAGCAACCAAGTAAGTTAAAGAATACAGCTTCATTATATACAGCGATAAACTACTACATGTTGCTGCCTTGTGACTGTCACTTTCTCACGGCTGGAGTGTTGGCGCAAGTGTCTGGACACCTGTTTGCAGATCTTTTAGTCACTTGATTATATCGATTGGAATTGTGGGATGCGTGACTGTCGTATATCTGTACGTTTCCGTAATGTCTTCCATTGTATCCTGAGATAACCTATGCTACGAAAAGGGGGTCACCCTGTGCTTTCCAGTTTCATGTTCATTGATGGGGCCATATCTAGGCTTTCTGGTTTATTGTTCCTATGGTGGGCCATCCCTGGCTCTCCTGATCGAAGCTTCGAGGATTGCAGTATTTTTATCCTGCCCTGATGCTTACGGAGATGGAGAGGGCCAATAGCCTGGCTCTCCCCTGCAAATGAATGCCTATTGCCTGTTGCTGTACTGTTCGTTTCCTGCACTGCCTGGTTGGAACCGTCTATACCTTGAACTGTGGCTGGGAGGGTACTGTTTCAGCGATTTACCTGCTTGAATGATGGCTGTCCGGCTGAGATCGAGGTACCTTTAGTTGTTTTTTTTTTATATAGCAAGTTATCGTACCCCCAACCTTCGAAGTCTGTTTCTCATCCGACTATCTACATGAAATGCTATTCTTTCAGTGCCCTGACATTGTCACCAAGTATGGAACAATTATTTAGGAAGAAATATCGTCATTTCACTTAGACAATATATTGAACATATTTGGTTTAATGAACATTACCAGTTGTGTGTTAATTAGAGAAATTAGTATTTGATTGTGTCAATACATTGATGGAAGTGTAGACCCGATGCTGACAAGATGTCCAGACCCAGGGTCTGTCCTTAGTGGTATGGGTTTACTGGAGTGTGGAATATATTATTGGGTTCCTGTTTTTTGCTTGCTGAGCTATATATTCTTACATTACATTAGTAGTTTGCTCCAGGTGAACGTCGCACGATGTCTTCAGCTCTATCCACATCCGACATGCTGGGTTTACTTCAGGCTATTCAGCAATGACTTGAGGTTTAATCATATCGTTTCAGAGGTTGACAGATTTGACTGGGACCCAGCAAAGTTGGAACTGTGGCTGAAGGAGCTTGACAAGATCATGGAGGTGAGACTTGCTGGCCTGCCAGAAAAGAAGAACATGGTGTACCTGGTCAACACAGGTTCTATGACCTAGTTTCTTAGGCAAAGCCTCCACCTTCAAGAGTCCTGGGAGGAGTTTGTGGCAGTTTTGTTAGCACGCTACACGTTGCGGACTCCCCAATATGTCTGGCATACCCTAAACTTGGTTTAGTATATTCCCCGAAAGTCGGTTCAGGCATTGGCTGGCTGTATCAGCGAGGCAGCCACAGTTGCTTACTCTACAGCGAAATTGCTATCTCCGCTGGCTCAGAGAAAACTAGTGCAGTCGGTCATAGACGCTCTACTCCCCGAGAAGCATTAAGAAAAAAGTATTATGGGATAAACAAGTTACCGTTGAGAGAGCCATAGATATAGCTTCAGCTGAGAGCGATCTTCCTAAGTCGTTGAACCGTAGCTGTGGGGAACTGCTAATATATATTTTTTATGGTTCTTTTGCCACCAGTGAGATCCGGCAGTGAGAGAGGCTTCACGTACTGTTGCTGAAAAGTCATAGGAGAGAAAGGAATATGACTGCATCAATCAATCAATCAATCAATCAATCAAGTGCGGTGCAGCGTGGAGTAGGCGATTAGTTGTCTCCACAGTTCCACTTTAAGTACTAAGAATTTTGTTTCCATTGATAATGATCTGTTGCACAAGGTGTTTCTACTTTTTTTGAATACTGACTTGGCCTGAGCACGTCTGATTTTTATTTCGTTGTGACATTTCCCATCAGCTGTTACAACTGATCCTAAGTATTTGAATCGATCAACTTGTTTCAGTTCTGTGCCATCGATGGTAATGCTACATTTTGGTGGTAATCTTTTCTTTGAGATGACCATAACTTCAGTCTTCTTTTATTCAGACTGAGAGCTTTACTTTTACTTTCACGAAACACAATGTCCAGAAGAGCCTGTAGCTCCCCTTTACTTTTAGCAAACAGAATTGTACCCTGTCGTGTGGGTACATGAAATTGCAGCAAACAAGAAAATAAAGAATAAAGCTTCATCATATATAGAGCGATAAACGGCTACAGTAATACTACCTTAGCGTAGGTTGACTCACGTGTTGGCTGTACACGAATATCTCTTTAATGCATAACATGAAAGATTATGAGTAGAAATTACCACACAAAACATGGTCATATATTATGGCTTTGAAACCAGGCGTCACAAATGAGAAAACTTGGATGAAACGCAATATTACATTTCGTATGTGTTTTGCATTAACAAAATTAACAAAACGATCCTTTCAAATCAGCACTGGTAACTTTATAGATAAAACGTTCTATTGATCTGTTTTATATAACTTTCTATTTTGTTATACAATAACAAATACGAGTATAACAGTATAAAGGGCAGCTCATTTCACCATCATAACCAGTTCTACATCATCTCCCGCGATGTTTGGAAAGATGTCCTTTCTGAAGAATCTGTTATTCTGTGTCCTGGTAGGACAGGTCACCGCTGAAAGTAAGATAAGTTGTATTCCAAGACTGATAATTATTTGAGAGGTAAAGTTAAGGGCAGTGATGTAGAAGAGCAGAGAATGTAACTAACGAGAACTGAGAAAATAAAGCAGCTTTGTAGATAAACGGTAGGACAAACATTCTCTGAGGAATTATGTGGCATTTCTACTTTAATATTTGCTAAGCAAAATACATGTTTAGCACAGACAGAGGTAGTAAAGTGAGATGATATGAGTTTCAGATGTCAAAAGATGGAAAAAATGATGAGTCAATTCTAATCAATTCTAACGGCAGAAATGTCTAAAATACGAAGGAATCAATGAAAGACAGATAACATTAAACTTATAATTACATGTCTGACAGCGACTTTGCTGAATCACCTTGGTGACATATTGTCTTACGAAGGAATTTACTTTTTCCTGTCTAGCACTTGACATATTCTCGTCATTGATGTGAGCTTAATAATTACTCGTTTGCTTGTTTATTTTCTGTACACATGTTGTTTTTCCCAATAGTACATTTCATATTATGTTTTACGTCTTGCCAATAATATTTCTTAATGTGTTTCAAATATGTCTTTGATTTGAAAAAGAAAAGTTTTGATTGACTGTGATTTATGCATTTTTCATATTTCATTTAAGCTCTGTTCAGCTGAGTTACGTTTTCGTCTGTGTTAAACTGAGTAAATTCACATAAACTTTGTCATAATAATTGCCCAATATAAACTCCGTTATTTAACATTAAGTTCACCTTAGTCGCTGGCTAAAAAGCTGATAGTGCATCCCTTGATGTTGTCAGTATATCATACACCATCATTTTCCATGTAGTAAACCAATGTGTATAGAAGGAATTTGTGTTATTCTGTGTCAACTTTATGTAAAAATGCTAGGGTTATATTTAGCCTGAACATTGCATAAAATATTCAAGGCATAGCAAGATTGTAACATTAACTTAACTTACTATTTATTAACTTTAATAGTGTTTTGCAATAGTAGTCGATACATTTATCCACACATGTAATTAGTTTACGGTAATAATTAAATATACAGCTAAAACACAAACAACAGCTTTGATTATTCTCATGGTTTAAAATAAAATATCATCCATTGATTAGTGTAAAAGATATAAAATATTGTCATAGAAACCGATGTTAATAGGAACAATTGCAAATCCTGATTTTGTCAGATCGTTTTGGTGAAAGTGCACTTGTGTTTGGATTGAAGACGCGGTTACTGTTGCAAGAGAGAAGAATTTATAAGACAAGTCAAGATATCACTTTGTATTACTGGAGTTAATCTTGTTATTTTTACTGAACAGTCATTAGCATTTTTTTTAGTTATTTGAATATTCTAGACTGCTGCTGTTTATCTAATGATAAAGTGACCATATTTTTCACAAACATAGGCTTTACTGCCTATGCTAAACTGAAACTGTGAAAGTCTTCAACAATTCCATCCTCGCTTCAGTAATTTTCACATCCATAGCTAGTGTTTTGTATTACAGTTCATATAAAAAAAATTTAAAAAGCTAAACATAAAAGAATGGTAGCTTATTGTGACACTAAAACAATAATTAGTAGACATTACAGCTGCTCTGCAGCAGCTGATGTACTTGGTACTGGCTCCTCTGAATATACGGCCCAATATTTATGTGAGGAATGTAATTTTCTTAGTAGATCTGGGCGCTGTATGATCGCGTCGTGAAGTTTCTGGCCTGAGTTTTCTGCGTCCTCAAAGCTGCATTTAAACATCAGCATCGCTTTCAATATTTGAATGTTAAGTTGCGTTTTTAGAATTTCAACGCAGGAAAGAGCTTAATGATTCTCTACCCTGTTGACGTTAGTTAAAGCCAACTGGTTTTTCCGTATCATAGAATCCGTTGGTTCTCAACCAATGCAGAGTCACAGAATTCCTTCAGTTCTTCCACAAGAACAATGTAGACATAAAAGTAGGAATATATTGTCACAACAACAGTGTCAATAGGAAGGAAACCGGTTGCCACGTGCATTGCGCTGTGGGCAATGTGAGCTGAGCAGCCAATCCTCACATGTTTATCTCTAACGGAAGTTTTAATTTAGCAAATACGTTGTTTTATCTTTTTCTTTGAACATTATCGAAGTTTATGTTGGCATTGTCAGCACAGACTCCCACAAATTCCGTAGTGAGATCATTCTGTTTCAACACGTTATGTAGCTCACAAATTATGTCTCATGTTTCGCTAAATATTTACTGCAGATCTAATAACTTAACTTGGACATCCAATGACCAATGACGACACAGAATATCTCACAAGGAGTGGGAATAACTATGTGATTTGAGGCATCTGTCAGCATTTTCACAAATATAGCACAAATGTTGCATTCTTCAAAGTTGGTCAATGACAAATTGAAAAAGGGCGTTAGTTATTATGGTCTCACAATTTATCCTGCCACACATAAACTTCGACTCAAACAAAGATTGAATCAATTTGTTAGTGCAAGTCATTGAAAGAAAACCGTGAATGTGACATAATGTATGATATGAAAATGTGCCTTCTGCAGCTGCTAACTTGGGTTCCGTGCTCCCAAACGTTGCTGGTAGGAAATAGTTTGTCACGGGACGGGCAGATAGTGCTGCTGACACAGCTACCTTATGTCGATCAGTCTTGAGATGTTTTGTGATATCCGATCTGCCACCTTGAGAAATTGAAAATTCAGATTTGCAAGTATCACATCTAACATGGGAGTCATTGTTGGTTCTTGCCCTCTTTATGAAGGGGAAATCACTCTCTAATTGTTGATTCAGTTTACTCGTTCGCTTAGACATCGTTGGGGTTAAAACAAGAGTCGAAAATTTCATTAGTCCGCCACGTAATGTTCAGTTGGTAAATTAGTAAAAGAAATACAATTAAACACAAAGCAAAGGTCATGAAATGCGCCTTACTCAATAACTAAATAAGTACAGTACTACTAATTAGCGTGACAAAAATTCAAACAACCCTCTCAGTCGTTCTGTCGATAACAAACTGACACTTCGTCAACCATTTAGCAAACCCAAACTTTTCAACAAACTCTGAGAGTGATTAATTTAGTCATGAGGAATAAAACTATACTCAGGCTAGTTCAACGTTTCTAGAACAAGAAAATATTTCTAGTGCAACCAATTAATGTGTACCGCACTTTTGTATCAAGTTAACATAGAATAATAAATACTTCTGTTAAATTAAGGGACGCGGCATTTCAAAATTAATGGATGTTTTTTTTTTATTTACATATTTTATTAAAACATGTGTGCGTCCGGCCAAAATTTTCGGCGAAGGCGGGACACCAATCTAAAAAGCAGGACTATCCTAACTATAGCGGGGCGTATGGTCACTTTATCTATTGAAGACATTTAACTTTTATTTCTTTTTGTAAAAGATATTTGTTTCTATACAAGGATGTCTACTCTGCTAGCTTATCTATGATTCAGAAAGACTAGCAAGAAGAAATGGAATGTTATTTTAAATAGAATTTCTCACACAGAAGAAGTGGAGTTATACTGTCCTTTTTATCCTATTCTTGTTGTTGTTGCCTGAAGGTTTTTTCAACTGATTTTAACCAGTAATCAAGTGTGTCAATATATTTTTTTTTCCTGACTGACACAACAACAATACCCAAACTCGCTACTACAATAAAAGCACCAGTGTCACAATTGAAAACATCAACTTGACTTCCAATAGTACAACAGTATAATAGATTTTGTGCTGTGGACATATGTGAAATAACAGGGTAATCGTATGGTGACAGAGACTTTGCTGTGTATATGACACTCGTTAGCTGGGCCATGTCGACATAAGTTGTGCTGATTCACGTTACGCACGTGAATATCAGGGTCGACTTCCATCTTGCTCTTCGAGAGTTGAGGTTACTGGACTAGTTATATAAATAATTCCAGCTCTCACTCTCACCTGCTGGATTAGTTACACACTGTTCCAGACATACTTCTCATCTAGGCTCGTTCAAGACCTCACGTTGAAGACAACTGGTACAGATAATCAAGTAAATCCTGGGTAACGGTGACTTGGAACATTTGTTGACGAAATGATGATAATGCTGATGAAAATAACATTAAATCCGACTGCCGGCTGGTTATCCCTGCCATGTGGCCAGTCCATTCATACGTACAACTAAAATGTTCATCTGTTCCACGAAGACATCACACAGCTCGACAAAACACGTCCACACAGTTACAAGTTCAAACCAAGACTAAAACTCCACGGACTCAGCATTGACCCTACAATTTCCTGTCACGGGTTTTGCAGCCCACGTGACCTTCTCGAAGGATCTCAACAGGAGAAAATTGAAAAAGGAAAAACCTATAATAATGCCCTTACTGTCTTTGTTACACGAATACTGCTATAACAGAACTAAGAGCTGAAAAATGTCATCAGGTCAATAAGACTCAAACTAAAAAGTACATTTATTGGCTAAGGGAAATGAGTGTTGAAACTGATGAAAGCTTCACAAGATTATAAACACAAGATTCCCGGCGTGATTACGCCATATGGTAAGAAACCACTATCAAACAAATAATCAAAACAATATTACATACTCACAAGATTATCGAAAACTTCTCACAAAGTAACGAATTCCAAATATCTAAACATATTAACTTCTAAATATGGCATCTGCCTATCCTGCACAGGACAGTACTATAATATCCGATACATTTCGACAAGTTCTGTTACATACTAGCTACACATTCCAACAAGCTAAAGGAGCATTTCAAGAAACCTCTCTAACCAGTCCATCTCAACACTGAATCATAACTCAAGAGTACATCTCATTAAAGAAGTGCATCATCTCACAAAACAAGAACTGATTGACCTGCCTAAACTCTGACCTAACCTAAAATCTGGTCATCATTTCTTCCCCATAAATATCCCCTACAAAATCTGGCCAAACTTCCAGAATGTTCCATCATGATAAGCTCAATTCACATAAAGTTACATGTTTTTATGACCTTCAGTTTTCACTGAAATAACATCCTCAAAAAAAAAAAAAACATGCCTGCCTCTTAAAGTGTGTTTTCTGTGTCCATAAACATTCTTCCCATTCAACAAAATCCCGTGACAAGCCCAACTTTTTCCACACAAAACACGACCTGAGTGTTCTAAAAATAGACATTAAGCCCAAAGTTTTCTCATGAAATTAAAGGGACTTTATAATTAGCACACCAACTTTTAAATTTGATTTTTCCCTTTGACTAAAAGGTTCATCTTACACTAACAATCTACTAATATGCTGCTACAAACACATTATTAGTCTGACAGTTCATGAAGAGCACATAGATAACTTTCACATCTTAAAACTGATATTAACTTACATTTTCAGCGACGTCTGGGGAAGGAATGAACGATTTCTGGACGACGGGAAGTTATATTTCATCTAATCGGACATCATTTCTTTCCTCAGCATGTCCGTAGTTACAGCATTTCGTAAAGAAATTACGGATTCAGAATTATATATACACACACACATATATAGATATGTATATATATATATATATATATATATATATAAGATTCGATAGTTATAGAGTCAGACTGATTTTATTACTTGTAATAAAAATGATAATAAAATGCTCTCTATGAAGCAAAGCATGGAATCCAAAGAGACAACCTTTGTCTATGATCTGTCAACTTTTCATCGTCCATCGATAACCAGACGACAAACGAGCCGTCATTTAGTTGACCTAGTCAGAGGAGCAATGTTACGTAATGAGCGCGGAGCAAAATCCTAACATTAAATTCTGTTTAAAACTCGGAAAAAGTGCCATTGAAACAGTTGAATTGATGCGACAAGTTTATGTGGATAATTGTTTATCTCGTGCATAGATATTCAGATGGTATTCACGATTCAAAGTGGTGTGCAAATGACTAGAAATGCAACTAGACAAGGACGCCCGATTTTGTTCGTAATGAGGAACTCATTCTAAAAGTCAGAGACCGGATACAAGAAGATCGTTGTTTGACTGTGAGGATGATGGCAGATGAATTTGATTTTAACCTACAGACCATTCGTAAAATGTTGGTGGAATATTTGGGCAATAAAAAAGTTGATTGCCAGTTTGTGCGACATACGTTATTTGATGACCAAAAACATCATCGTGTTATATACGCAGAAGACATCATCAAAACGTGTCGCAGAAGTAAATATTTCTTAAATCTGACTGTTGCAAATGGTAAAACACCCATATATTAAAAATCAACTTAGTTGTAACTTTTAGGTTGTTATTAAGTTTTTATCTTATATCTTTCTCGTGGCGTTAAACGTCACATAGGGCTCGCACAGAAGTTCGCCAATTTTTCCTGTCTTCGGCGAGTCTTTCAACCTCATCAAAGGATTGTATGCCTGTTAATTTGGCCTCTGTTAATAATGTCCTTTTCAGAGTTTCACGCGGTCTGCCTCTTTTTCTTCGGCCTGTTGTGTTCCACCTGATAGCTTGTTTTGGGATTATTTGATCAGTTCTTCTCATCAAGTGACCAACATATGTCCATCTTCTTTTCCAGATCACCCATGAGACTGGTTGTTGTTCATTCATCTGTCTTATCTCTACATTGTTCTTGAATTCATTCCATCTGATGTAGAGTATTTTCCTTAGGCATTTTATTTATTTTTTGCATGTCCTATTTTCACGGAAAATGAAATAATTTTAAAATCAAATATAATTGGTTATTTTTTTATCAGTGTTACCCATAATAGATCGAATTACATCTGACATCCGTGCTGTCTTAATCGGTCGATTTTTTTCTCCAATTTATTGTGTGCACACTCACATTAACTTTGTATTTCTGAAAACCAAGCATGCTCAATGTCCTCTGTCACTTTCCTGAGATTACGTTTTATTGCTTCTTACTTTAAAAATCTAATTAACAGCGCATCAAAACAGGTTTACACTTTCTTGTTCAGGGATTACCGAGACTGAAGCGAGAATGTTTGATTTGCTCAACGGTATTTATGACGACGCGGCTCAGGGCGCAGGACCAAACTCAGGACATGATTTTATTCAAAAATTCGTGTGCCCAGTTCTTGTTAAAGCTATAAGTTCAGTAGGTATATGTATGTATGTATGTATGTATGTATGTATGTATGTATGTATGTATGTATGTATGTATATGTAATAATCTCTCATTTATAAGTGTCCATTTCAGCAATGCTCTTGATGCTTCTTTTATTATAATCAATGCTACTCCTCCTTCTTGTTATATGGAAGTGAATCATGGACAATAGGCAAGTCTGCACAAAAATCATTGGAATCAGCAGAAATGTGATTTATTAAAAGAATATTGCGAATCCCCTGGACAGCAAACATTACTAATGAAGAATGTATGAGAAGAGCTGAAGAGTCAAAAAACCTTGTCAAAAAGATAAGAGAGAGACAATGTACTTTCATGGGACATGCAACGAGAATAAGGGGCATTGAAAATATTATAACAACAGGGAAGATAGAAGGAAGAAGATCAAGAGGAAGACCAAGAGAAATTATACTGGACAGTCTGACGGGATGGTGTAAGAGGAGATCACCAACTGAGCTGATGGCCTGCATGAAGGATCGTGTACTCTGGACAGGCATAACAGCCAACACCAGTCGGCACGGCGCCTGTTGATGATGATGATGACTCCTCCTTCATGATGTTCTTCTTTACCTGAATTGCTGTTAATTTCCTTTTGCCTTGTCCTGTCCATCTTGCTTCTTGTATTCCTAATATGTATGTGCATTTCCTTGATGGTTTGTTCTAATTTTTCAGTATGACTACTAATATGCATGCTTCAACCAAGATTCACGAAGTTGTCTATTATAATTTGTTATGCACCAGCAGAACCAGCTGAAGAGGAATTAAAAGAAGATTTTTACAACAGACTCCAAGCCACAGTAGAAACAATACCCAAGCATGATATGCTGCTCACCTTGGGCGACTTCAATGCAAATGTAGGTGAGGGAAATGAAGATACAAGAATAATCATGGAAAGATAAGGAATCGGAGAAATAAATGAAAATGGAGAAAGACTCTGCTGTTTCTGTGAAGAAAACATGATGACAATCGGAGTGACAATGTTCCAACATAAAAACATCCATAAAGTGACTTGGAGGTCCCCAGATAAAACCAAATCGATCACATACTAATAAACAACAAGTGGAAACGGTCACTACAAGATGTGAGATCAAGGACAGAGAAGAAGCAGAAAATGATTACAACCTTCTAATACAAAAATAAAACTAAAATTAAGGAAAGCCATAATTGGAGAAAACAGAAAGACGCGTTTTGATACAACATAACTGAAAGACCCGCAAACAAGAAATGAATTCTAAATAGTACTTAAGAACCGCTTCAGTGTCCTACAAGACGAAGCAGAAATGTCTATAATAGTTTTCAATAAAACACTACAGGAAACAGCAAAAGAGGTGCTGGGATATCAGAAACGGAGAAAAGAGGAACGGATCAGCAAAACCACATGGGAAAAGATAGAGCAAAGTAACGAAATCAAGAAAAATTTACAGAACACTAAATCGCAAAGGCTAAAAGAGAAAGTTTTAAGTAATTATGCACAAAAAGACAAAGAAGTGAAGAAATCATGCCGCCGTCAAGATAATCGTCAATACTATGACAACTTAGAAGAAGCAACACAGAAAGCAGCATATGCAAATGATATGAAAACCATATATAAAATCACAAAGTAGATGACAGGTAACTTCAGCACAACATGTGAGAGTGCAGTAAGGACACATACGGGACAACTGGTCAGTGGAGAAAGAGAAAAAATTCAAAGATAGAGGGAACACTTTAACACCCTACTAAACAGAACACAAGCAGGACAAACAGTAGACATACCTGAAGCAAAAACAGAACTAAACATCAATACAGGACCAATAACAATAAGTGAAGTAAAGGAGGCGATAAAGAAGCTAAAATTAGACAAGGCACCAGGTGAAGGTGAAGTGACTGCTGAGATGTTGAAAGCAGAAGAAACAGAAACACCAAAACAACTCTGCCGGATAATACAACAAATTTGGGATCCAGAAAAAGCCCCAGAGGAGTGGAAAACTGGCCTTATAGTAAAACTACCACAGAAGGCTGACCTCAGAGACTGCTGGAACTGGAGAGGCATTACACTCCTGCCACTCACCAGTAAAGTATTTTGCAGAATAATCATCAACAGAATTGTACCAGCACTTGAGGGAAAACGTCGGAAAGTGCAGGCAGGATTTAGGAAAGGAAGATCATGCATAGAACACATATTTGTATTTAGACAAATATTAGAACAGCCAAATAAGTGGCATAGCACAAAATATGCATTGTTTATAGATTTTGAGAAAGCTTTTGACAGTGTTAACAGAGATGCACAATGGAAAATCCTAAGATGACATGGCCTCCATCGTAAGATTGTGAATGTAATAAAAGCGTTATATGAGGGTGTAAAGTAATCTGTGGAGAACATACCTCCAGCAGTTTTAGGGTACAAACAGGACTAAAGCAGGGATGTGTACAATCACCAACATTATTTATCTTGGCAGTAGACTGATTAATGAAGGAGGCAACATCAGACAAACGCAGAGGATTACAATGGATCCTTGACACAGTGCTTGGGGATTTTGTCTTTGCCGATGACATTTGTCTACTATCAAGCAGCCACAAAGATATGCAAGATACAATAAACAATCTAACTCAGAATGCAAACAATATAGGACTAAAAATCAACGTAAGAAAGATACAATTTATGAAGCAAAATGTGAACAGAAATGTACTCAGAGTAAATAGCAAGTTAGTGGAGGAGGTCAATGAATTTGTTTATCTTGGTGGTATAGTAGTAGAAAATAGAGACAGCACAGAGGACATCAACACCAGACTTACTAGCGCAAACCAGGCTTTTGCAGTGCTGCAGACTATATGGAATTCTACAAAAAACTAAGAATGAATATAAAAAACAGGATATTTAAGAGTAATGTTCTAAGTGTACTACTCTATGGAAGTGATTGCTGTAAAATCACCAAAGTCATAAAAAAGCCGAATTCTTTCCAGACTAAATGTTTACGAAGAATTAGAAAAATATCTTGGCCAAACACCATAAGAAATAACATCTTGTTGGCAGAAATGCAGATGAAGCCACGATGGTTGGGACATGTGCTACGAATGACTGACAACTCACTACCAAAAATAGCACTAAGATGGACACCACAGGAGAACAGAAGTAAGGGTAGATCACAAGAGACATGGAGAAGAACAACAGAGAGGATGTTGAGCACTGTAGCTCGTACAGAGTTAAACTGGTACTCAGGCACCACTCTCATAGCTTGGCAGTTAAAAACATACTGTTTCGCCATCTCCATCTCATCCAGACATAGCCTGATACACGTGAACATTTTTAGGAAACCCCCATTGGTAGCCTACAGACGGGACAGGAACCTCAGGGACCTTTTAATTCGTAGTCACCTTAAGACATATGGTACCAGACGTTGCGGACGCCGTCGATGCTACACTTGTCCGTTTGTTGTCGAGGCTAGCCAGATCTCCTTCTCTAAGTCCACGTTATAAGTTCAGAAGGGTTTCACCTGTACTTCATGCAATGTTATTTATACAATTATGTGCAAACGTTGCGGTTTGAAGTACATAGGGGAGACTGGCTTAGCTTAGGAGATCGATTTCGCCAACATATCAATGATATTTCTAAGACACCTGTGGCTAAACATTTTTGCCTTAGCAACCACAGGGGAAAACAGGACATTTCTGTTAATGCGATCCGCTCTTGTTCTGCTGATGTACGGTCTCGGAGGGTCTTCGAACAGCGCCTTATTTTCCAGACTGGCTGTCTCCACCCAGCTGGAATTAACAATGTCTTCAGCTTTCTGTAACTTTTTAGTTTTCCACTCCCCCCCCCCTTTTTTTTACTCTCCTTTTTTTCCTAGCTACCCCTCCCTACTGGCACCCTCTTTTCTTCTCTGGCAACATATTGGTGTTTATAGGGTCTTGTCCTTTTCACCAGATTCACATTTCCGCCCTGCGGGTGTTTATGTTCTTCATTCATTATCTCTCCGCGTCCCCTTCCCCCCCCCCCCCCCGATACCTCCTCTAGCGGCTATCATGTTTCTATTGCCTTTTCCCCCACCCCTTTCTACCACTTATTTTCCTTCTCTCTCTCTACCTTTTCTTTGCAATTGGCTATATCGGGTACCCTTTGTGTGATCCGCGTGGTCCTTCTAAAACACACATTTCTCTGTTTCCTACTTCTGGAAGAGGCCACATTAAGATTTTCTCGGTGTGCATGTAATCCTTGAAAAAAGCTCACGGCAAAATATCGAATCTTGTATGTTTTTCATTTGTACATTCCCATACTTTCCATTCGTTTTTTCTCACTTTACTCACTCCCTCCCTCACTTTGTAAAACTACACCATACACCTCTATCTATCTTTTTTTTAAAACCAGTTTTACTGCAGTCGTCATCCCTTTTATCTGTCCCACTCTTTTTAGTCTAGCTTATAGTTATTCTGCTTGTCTACGTTCTTCCCTAAGTTTCTCTTTGACTATTTCTCTGTTTATCTGCCTGTTACCAGTGTAGGAATATTTTTGAAAGTTTATATCTTCTTATTTGTTATCTGTTGTTTGGTATTTTAATAGGCCCATGTTGATTCCTTGTTACACATACTACATCAAATCATTGCACATAAAGAAGGAAAACACGAAATTGATTCTTAATCACTGGATCATTGATTTATGTTATTATCAATATAGTCAAATCAATTTCCTTATTTGTTTGATTCTTATTAAAATATTATCAACAGTGCAATTACTAAAACTCATTTTAACACCTATTACATATAACTATGGAAGAGATAGTGAAATGTTTAAAGAAATGAAGAAATTGAAGAGAAATGTCACACCTATGCTAAATGTAATTTGTGACGAGATGAGGAATACCTTGACAGAGACAGAGGAAATTCTAGGAAGATGGAAAGAATATTGAAGAGGAATGTATAGTACAACTGACTGTGAAAGTAGAAATCAACAGTGTGAATTATTATTGGAGGAGAAAGAACCCTAACCGGCAATAGAAGAAGTTTTCTGGGCAATAAAGAATCAGAAAAATGGTAAATCACCAGGATGTGATGAGATAACAGCTGAACTTATTAAAGCAGGAGGAAAGGAATGTGCAACAATCTATCGTGCACTATGTATTCTGGTATTTGGGTAAAAAGACTGGAAAAAAACTGTGTTCATAGCACTGCCACAACAAAAGTTAACATGAAATTATACACAAACTACAGAACCGTTGCCTGATTAGTCATGCCAGTAAAATTATATTAAAAATCATAATAGATAGACTTCGTAAAAAAATAGAAGAAGAAGTCAATATACTCCAAGCTGGTTTTAGACAAGGAAACGGTTCAAGAGATAATATATTCAATATAAGATTAATATTAAAGAAGTGCAAATAAATTAATGTGAATCTATATTTATCCTTTATAGCGTACTCAAAGGCATTTGAATGTGTATAGCACCATACAATTAGAAAATTATTGGACAAAAATTGCACTTCCAGCACATTTGATACAGTTAATATCACTGGTGTATCTAGAACAATATGCAGCAGTGAGAATATATGGTGAAACAACGACTTGGTTTAGGATTAAACAAGTAGTCCGTCAGGGATTCATACTGTCGCCTGACAAGTGACAAAACATATAATTCAATGGGAGAAACTTGGAAGAGGTAGAGGGTTTTGATCATCTTGAATCATTACTAATTAATAACGGAGATAAATCGGGGAAAAAACCGAGGAGATCTATCGCTTTTCAGAAAGTAAAACAACTGAAGAAGCTTTTGATTGGAACAGACATAACTACACACAAACGATTTTTAAGGACATGCATCTTTCCCATCGCAACATATGCCTGTGAGACCTGGAAACTTAACAAAACAATTGAGAAACACATAAATGCCTTTGAATATAAATGCTGCAGAAGAGTTCTTCAAATATCATGGGCACAAAAAGCACATATATCAATACTACAAGAACCGGCTAATTAAGAGGATTAAACCGACACAACTTAAATATTATGTGCCCATTAAACGTCATGATTATTTAGAGAAGACCGTCTTGGAAGTGAACATAATGAGAAAAAAGAGAGAAAGACCAAGGACAAGATGCTGCTAGACATCGTTGATGATCTGCAAATGGATGCACCAGCAGCAGGACATGTAGCTTACAACCGAGAAGCCTAGAGTAAACCTGTTACGGAGGTAACTTCCGCAAGGAACATGCACATGAATGACTTAATGACATATAACTTGGTTAGTATGATTTTCAACATAAAATATCCATATAAAAGTATTATAAAACTAGTATAAATCTCTCATTGCCCTAAAACTGCTTATTTAATTAGAAATGTTATAATCTGTGTTGTATTTTTATTGCAATACATTGCATATATAATTGAGAAATTTAGGTATCGAATTTCAATTCTAACTATAAATATTCATTTATATATATATATATCATTGACTTCAGTAATAGTACATTAAACATGTATACGTCATTTTATGCCGAGATGGCAAACTGTTTATATTTGAGGTCCAGAGACGCATATGATTATTTTGTTCCTTTTCATCCTCTTCTTTTTTGCTTCAGTTGTCGTATCACGTCCTAAAATATTGGCTCTTTGTTAATTACGATATACAATCTGGTCACATTCCGGTGTCATTGATGACTTTGGGGTATCCTCTTCTTCGTTGTAGATTTGCTTGATATTCCACTTATTTCTTCCATCTATGTGTGATGCCAAGGAAAGGCTCATTGTTTACATAGTCCAGTTATTTGTTCCATCTTTATGGATTGTAGTGGAAAAGCTCATTGTTTAGATGTTCCACTTATTTGTTCCATCTATGTGTGATACGATAGAAAAGCTCACTGTTTAGATGTTCCACTTATTTGTTCCATCTTTATGTGATACGATAGAAAAGCTCATTGACATGTTACTGGATTCATTTTAAGTGAGACTAAGACATCTGGAAACAGGCTTATATTCTCTACATCGGATAACCGTGTTCTTCCCTCATTCTAAAATATCTGTTAGTTCTTACAGCAAGTTCTTGTATCACTGTGTGTATAGTTTTTGGACTATAGCTGACTTGCATGCTGAAAGAGAATGTTTGTAAGTTTTACTGATCGTCGCTAACTTGAATATTTCTCTCGAGCTAAAGAGTTTTACACCTGCAGGCAGGAAGTGATAAGAAGCAGATTCTAAAATTTCGTCCAGTGTCAGCAAGCTCTACAGTGACCAATCTCAAGCTGAAAAAAAAATTAATGGTATTTTAAATTTTAGATTTTGACAGTGACCTAAATACTTCAATTATTTTTGTTGAGGTGTTTTAATTACTTTTCTCTTCACTTTCCTCAATGTTTGTGTTTGTTTTGTCTTATATTTATATGCTCAACATCCTTCTGCCCGACTAGAAGCATTTTAAAACTCGCATTTGTTCAGGGAAATTTTAATGATATGTCTTTCAGAAACCACTCATATACTTTACCGAGGCAGTCAATGGAGTCGTTTTACGTGTCCAATTAAAAAGTGTAGAAGAAACTAGACCAGGATTTATAAAATGTGAAACGTACAACATAACAAGACCTAGTTTGTACACGTGAGTATTTGAGTTTGTTCATGCAAAAGTATTATGTGAGAGATGAAAGTCACTGAAATAGATGAATAACACGGTTAACATGACGTAATAAGTGTCAATGGTACCACATGAAGATTGTGTAAAGCTTGAGGTAAGTGAGAGTGGAGCTAAACAGCAGCTCTCATTTGACAGTCGAGATAAATTTCATTGTTTACAGTTGAAGGAGTAATGCGTATAAACTCATATCGTATTTTATGAAGAAACAAAGGGGCATACACATCTTGAATTATAATACAGGGACAATGAAACAATTATGAAAGCAATAACAACCAATGTTTCCGCAAAACTGAAAACATAACCAACAGGTACACCCACAGAAACTTATATCCGGTTCGTTTTTTTATGTCCCGTTCTTTCTCTCTTTCTCTCTCTCTCTCTTTCTCTCTCTCTCTCTCTCTTTCTCTCTCTCTCTCTCTCTTTCTCTTTCTCTCTCTTGACATGTTTAAGAAAAGCTTCTCTTACTTAGTTGCCCACATTTGGAATGCCCTACCAACTCATGAAAAGCTTATAAGTAATAAGTAATATTCGCTTTTTTACTCCAATGTTGTTTAAATATCTGTTTGATATGGACTTTATGTCTCCCAATACACAGTCTAAAGTATCTTAAAGATGGCTTGATTATTGGAGTTTGGCTTTATGCTGCTCTTCCACAAATTTATTAGTTTTGAATGAATGTGAGAACGAAATTCTATTTCATGTTGTTACATAAGTCAGACTGTTTAGTGTACGGACATGAGATAAGTGTATTATTTATTTTATGTAATCATTTAATTGTGTGTTCATGGTTATTATGCTCATTAAGAAATGCTGAATGACTGGAACTGGGTGAAAGCTGTATGATGAAGGGTAGAGTGTTAGGTAACTGCGTGACCTATTCTGAACCATTTGGAAATAAATTATGTTTGTTCTTTTTCTTTCTCTCTTTCTTACTCTCTCCCTTTTTATATCTCCCTCGCTTTCTCTCCTTCTCTCTCTTACTCTTTCTCTCTCTCTCTCTCTCTCTCTATATATATATATATATATATATATATATATATATATATATATATATCTGAGGAACATGAGCAGACAATGGGTGCATGTGAAAGAGGAAATATGAGGAGTCAGAGATGCAGTCAAACATGGAACACGGTCAGCTAGAGACTAGAACAGGGGCAGGGAAGAAAGAGGCCGGTGGGAGAGTAGGAAAATAGCAGTGTTGATATTTGCTGTCTCACAGAACAGATGAGGAAGAATAGAAGAAGTGAGAGGGCATGGGAAATGAACAAGAGAATGGATAAGGAACAAGGCTGTTATTGTTGTCTTTCACAAACATTTCATTATTGCTACTTTTTATTGCTAATGTTTCTTATTTCTGTTTTTCCTCTCTCTACGCAAAACTGCACCAAAAAAAAAAAAACTCCATTTAACTCTGCTAGTACTGGTTTTACAGAAGTTACAATAGCAATTATAGCAACATGATAGTTAACTTGATAGAAAGTTTTTTTAATAACACTTTAAAGAACACATAAACGGCGCTTTCTTTATTTTATATTCATGAAGTGTTTCGAGAGAAGAACAATAGTTGGTTAAAGTAATAAGTCAGTCTTCAGTTCAAATGTCATAATCACGAGACATTTGCCTATTTTTTAAAGGAAATTGTCCATGCCCTATTGTATCTTCAGGCAAAATATCTCTCTCTCTCTCTTTCTCTTTCTATCTCTCTTTATAAACTGTCTTCTTCCTTAACCCAGGATTGATCTGTACAAGAAAAGCCTTGCATACTCTGCAGTACAGCTCTGGAACACCCTCCCCTACCATTTAAAATCCATTGGTAATACTTCATCCTTTAACTCAAACTGTTTCATTATTTACTTGCTTGTAATGATATGCCTCCATAGAATAACTAGCACTCTCTCAACACGTGACTCGCCAACCATCAAGTACTAAAATGACATAGTTACAAAAGCAACTTGTTAGATATTGTTAGAAATTATTTAAATGTCTGTTAAAAACATATGTTAGAAGATCTGTATTTACAATGCATTTTTGTTTATGTATATGTCTGCATATGTATGTGTGCGTGAGTGCTATTTTATTAGGTTAATTACTTCTTCTCTTTTAGTTTGAATTTAATAGTTACATCTTAGACTCTTTTTATATGTAATTTCCTAATTTAATGTGTATATTTATACTAAATCAAGTGTGTGGGAAGAATGAAAGATGGAGTGTTGAAGAGCAGAATGTAAGACGGGCCTGCGTGCCCAATTCTTTAACATTGAAATGGCAGTTCCACAAACGCCTGTCCTGTGCCCTTTTTCCGCTCTAGCCCAGGTGAGCCCTCTATTGCTCAACATCCTCTCTGTTGATCTTCTCCATGTCTCCTTTGGTCTACCCTTACTTCTGTTCCCCTGTGGTGTCCATCTTAGTGCTATTTTTGGCAGTGAGTCGCCAGTCATCCCGAGTACATGTCCCAACCATCGCCAGCGTCTTTCCTCAGTATTTTCTGTCAGTGGCTTCATCTGCATTTCTACCAACAAGCTGTTGTTTCTTCCTGTGTTTGGTCAACATGTTCTTCTAACTCTTCGTAAACATTTAGTCTTGAAAGAATTCAGCTTGTTTTATATAGTTTTGTTGACTTTGCAGCACGTCACTATCAATATATATGAGAAAGTGACGCTGTCAATCAGCGCCATGGGATATTTGAGAAATTTGGTACACATAGCGGTTTTTCAGAAATTAAATGTTATCATCATCATCATCATCATCATCATCATCATCAGCCCTCTACACTCCAGATTGAGTATAGTGCTTCAACAAAGGTTTACCAGACAATGCTGTCCTGAGGAAGTGGAGATACCTCAAACCATGTCTTTCCTGCTTCCTTCAGATCTTCCTGTATTGTGCGTCTCCATGTCCGCAATGGCCTGCCCCTCTCTCTTTTCCCTTGAGCTGACCAAATTAAGGCTGTATGGAGGATTCTTGTTTGTTTTACTTTCATATGGAATGGCCCAGTCATTTCCATCTTTGTCTTTTGACCTCTTTAGTAATGTTCTGAATCCCCGTTAGTTTGGTTATTTCCTCGATTGTCATGTGTTCTTCCCAGTGTATTCTTAAAATGTTCCTGCGGTATCTTCCTTCAAATCCTCTCAACCTGCTTTCGATTCTCTGATTGGTTCTCCGTATTTAAGCAACACATAACACTGGATTTATAGATTATGAGCTTGAGGTTCGTATACAGAAGTTAAACATCCAGGACAACTCTATGCTAAGAAGACTTTTACAGTTTAAGGTGTATCTAATTATGCTAGATAAAACTTGGGAGAATTTCATAGATTTATCAAGTAAAACAAAAAACCCAAACAAAAGTTTCTACCGAGGCTAGAAATAAAAAAAAACAAAAACCACGTGGCATTTTCACGTCCTAGTTGTGAGCTATCACATTTCTAGCCCACTGAAACATTGTGAGGTAAAGACCTTAAATCATTCCTCGCTGTCGTTGTACTGACACAGAAATATCAGGTACCCATTTCTTAAGGCTGGATAGACCCTGGTGCATGTAGAACCAAAAAAAAAAAAAGTTTTCCGTCTTAGTGCGAAACCAAAACAATGACCTTCTGTTGGGACAGCAAATTTCAGCCATCCGATTTTAAAGGTCTATTCAGATTATTTATTTATGTCGTCCTAGAAAAGTCAGAAAATACTTTAAAACCAATCTTTTTCATAAATTTGTTATTGACTTTCACTAAATATTACACTGGCATTTTCTTACCTGCTTGTACAAAGCAATTATTGTTGTAATCTTTTCAGAAATTAAATGTTATCATCATCATCATCATCATCATCATCATCAGCCCTCTACACTCCAGATTGAGTATAGTGCTTCAACAAAGGTTTACCAGACAATGCTGTCCTGAGGAAGTGGAGATACCTCAAACCATGTCTTTCCTGCTTCCTTCAGATCTTCCTGTATTGTGCGTCTCCATGTCCGCAATGGCCTGCCCCTCTCTCTTTTCCCTTGAGCTGACCAAATTAAGGCTGTATGGAGGATTCTTGTTTGTTTTACTTTCATATGGAATGGCCCAGTCATTTCCATCTTTGTCTTTTGACCTCTTTAGTAATGTTCTGAATCCCCGTTAGTTTGGTTATTTCCTCGATTGTCATGTGTTCTTCCCAGTGTATTCTTAAAATGTTCCTGCGGTATCTTCCTTCAAATCCTCTCAACCTGCTTTCGATTCTCTGATTGGTTCTCCGTATTTAAGCAACACATAACACTGGATTTATAGATTATGAGCTTGAGGTTCGTATACAGAAGTTAAACATCCAGGACAACTCTATGCTAAGAAGACTTTTACAGTTTAAGGTGTATCTAATTATGCTAGATAAAACTTGGGAGAATTTCATAGATTTATAAAGTAAAAAAAAAAACCCAAACAAAAATTACTACCGAGGCTAGAAATAAAAAAAAACAAAAACCACGTGGCATTTTCACGTCCTAGTTGTGAGCTATCACATTTCTAGCCCACTGAAACATTGTGAGGTAAAGACCTTAAATCATTCCTCGCTGTCGTTGTACTGACACAGAAATATCAGGTACCCATTTCTTAAGGCTGGATAGACCCTGGTGCATGTAGAACCAAAAAAAAAAAAAGTTTTCCGTCTTAGTGCGAAACCAAAACAATGACCTTCTGTTGGGACAGCAAATTTCAGCCATCCGATTTTAAAGGTCTATTCAGATTATTTATTTATGTCGTCCTAGAAAAGTCAGAAAATACTTTAAAACCAATCTTTTTCATAAATTTGTTATTGACTTTCACTAAATATTACACTGGCATTTTCTTACCTGCTTGTACAAAGCAATTATTGTTGTAATCTTTTCTGAAAGCTTCTTACAGTTTACATCATTCCCTTGCCGATTAACGTCACATACGGCTCGCATAGTTGTTTCTATAGTGTTCCTGTTCTCGGAGAATCTTTCAACTTCATTAAGAGATATTATGCCCACTAACCTGTCTTCTCCTAACATTGTCTTCTTTAGAGTTTCACGTGGTCGAACTTGACAGTTTGTTTTGGTATTTTCTGATTGTTTATTCTCATCACATGACCGAAATATGTCCATCTTCTTTTTCTGATTATCCATGAGACAGGTTGTTGTTTGCTCATCTGTTGTATCTCTGCATTGTACTTAAATTCATCCCACTTTATTCCAAGTATTTTTCTTAGTCATTTGTTTTCAAAAGAGTTCAATTTCTTATCTAGTTTTAGTTTATTTCCAGCGTTCGCATGAATAAATGAGGGTGGTTATCACGTTTGAATGGAATAATTTTAACCTGCTTTCTGTGCTTATCACTTTTGAATACCATACGGTTCTAAGGACTGTTACTGCCCGAGGTAGGGTGGAGGATACAATCTCCACTCCAAATGGCGTGCGTCTCAAATAGCCCCTGACAGTCAAGTCCAGCTCCTGGCCTTCTCGTGGCAGAACTATTTAAACTGCCTGGGGAAGGGGCGAAGGCTAATATCTGGCACCTGAAAACCAGACGTTTCAGGTAGGTGAGAGTCATGTTTGGTAGCTCATCTACCGCTGCTGGCGAGATTCTTCAGCTGCCGTGCGTGGAGCGGGTTCTTCCCGGCCAATGAAGAAAGGTGCAAATGGAGTTGTCGTGCGGCACTACGGTGGAAAAGGTGAAAGAAGGGAACAAGCGAAGTAAACAGTAGTCAAATCACGGCACCTCTGGTCTGGGGATCGGCCACGTCTTAAGTGCACTCATATCGGGCGAAATGCTTGAAATGTTTTAACCCAGAGTTTACGACAATGCTGGCGAGATTCTTCGGATGCCGTGAGTGAAGTGAAGCTCCTCCAGGCCAAGGAAGAAAATGCTGAAAACCAATCAGGGTTGCTGAGTGCCGCAGATGAAAAAAGGTGAATTAAAGGATAAAGTGAAACTTAATCGGTAAGTCCAGTAGTCTCGCGGCAAGAGCTACCCATACCACGGCGCCTTTGCTCTAGAGGTCGTCCACGTCCGAAATACACCCATACTGGTGAAATATGCCTAAACCGGTTCATACCAGGGATGAAACTTGATAGCTACGCATGTCAGGGTACCTCTGCTCTAGAGGTCGGCCACGTCCTAAACACGCCAATACTGGGATAATAGGCCTAAACTGGCTCAAACCAGGGGTGGAGGTCACTACTGGCGAGGATTCGTCCTCCTGGACAAAAGCTCCGACCTGGTCACAACTAGGAAGGTTAGCGGCCACGAACACAAATTGCTGAAGTCGGAGACACTGGACCAGTGCAGTCTAGATAGGCAACCGCCTCTCACTCGACGGGCATAGTGAGTATCCTATTCACGCTTAGGTTTTCCAGTGAGAAAATCCAAAGCCGGAATGGAGGGGGAACCACCTCTCACCCTGCGGTGATGCACGGGTATCTCAAAACATGTCGACGTTTTCCGGTGAGAAAGTCCAACTCTAGATCAACATGGTGCAATGAAAAGCACGGTGTCACGCAATCCCGCTTCTGAGACCCACGAAGAATACAGGCTCAAACCATACGATACTCTGAACCTCTTGTGGTCCTTTCAGGGACCACGGGACCTATAAAGGACCACAGGGGTAAATTCAGTAGGATCACATGGCGGTCTTAGTGGTAGAAGCGAACGAAGGAGAAAAAGAAGAAGAAGAAGAATTCCATATATTCCCAAGATTTCTGAAGGACAATGCTGCTTTTGCAATTCTAATTCTAACTTCTTTCCTGGTGTCACCATCCTGATCTTTGTAACTGCCAAGGTATGCAGCATAGTTTACTTCATCAACAACCGTTCCTTCTAAGTATATTTTTCCTTCTTGATTAATGAGAAGTTTAATTATATTTGTTCTGTTTTTGTTAATTTCAAGACCTATTTTGCTACCAATGGAAAACAGGGAGTCTGTTTTTTACTGCATCGATTTCATGTTGTGACTGATAAGAGTTATGTCATCTACAAAATCAAGATCTTCTGTTTGGGCCCCATGTTCCCACCAAATACCAGTTATACCTATACAACATCTTTTCATTATAAAGTCCATGACAATTACACAAAGCAAGGGAGGTAATATGTATCTCTCTTTCAGCCTGTTTCAACCTGAAACCATTCACTCATTCCTTCCTCTGTTTTGACTGCACAAACATATCAGGTGTAGAGATATCTAATGATGTTGATAATTTAGATGGTATTCCATAAAATCTTAACGTTCTCCACAATCAATCTCTATGTATGTTATCAAATGTCTTTTTTAAAGTCTATAAAGTTTAGGATTAATGGTTTTTACTTTTCAGTATGTTCTTCAAGTATTGTTCTTAGAGTAAAGTTCTGGTCGAGACAACTTCTCCCTTTTCGAAATCCTGTCTGTTCTTCTCTCATTGTAGCGTCCACTATATCCTTAATTCGATTCAGAATCACTTTTTTGACACAACTGATAGTAAGGTTACACCCCTCCAGTTATTGCAGTCATTGAGGTTGCCTTTTGTGGGTATTTTAACAATGATTCCATTTTTTTCTATTTAGAAGGGGCTTCTCTTCAAATTTTATTAAACATTCTCTGCAGTTGCCTCATGTTGTCACTGTTAATAACTTTTAACATTTGGACTGTCATTTCATCTTCACCTGCAGCTTTTTTGTTAGCCGTTAGACTCACTGCTCTTTCAATTCAGTGTTCCGAACTTCACTAAGTTGACAATTGGTTGTTGGACTGGTTAATCGGTTTAAATATTCATCATTCATTTGGGTGTGTTCGAATAAGTATTTCTTGAAAGCCTTCGGCCAGTCTTTCTTTTGGTCTTTACTTGATGTTAACAGGTTGCCTGTTTTGCTCTGGAGGTAATAGCACTTGTTAGCTTCTTATGTATGTTATATAGAGTTTTGCTGTCTCCTGTTGCTTTGCAGAAATATTACTGTAATTATATTTCCCCACTTGCTACTGTTCACGACAAGTAAGCTGTTTTTTAATTATAAGGAAAAAAGTATTTCCTTTTATCTTTCTGCAATGAGTAATTATTTTTTTTAAAGTCTAATGCTCCAGCTGAAGATGATTTCAATCTAATGTTGTTGAAGACACATTATGACGATGTTTGTGTGATCATTGATCATCGTGTGGATAAAAACTATATTGCTGTGAGAGTACAGTTATTTAAGTCAGAAATTTTCTTCTGTCCTATCCCACTTCTCCGTTGATGCTTCCAGTAACAGTTTTTAGTTGAATAAAGTGGTAGAGCTTGTGGTGGAGCTCAGTGTGGAAGAGTATGACCAGAAAGCCTTTTTTTTCTGGTTTAGTTCTTTTCTCTGTACTATACCATGATAATGATCAACATCTTCACTGTATTATTTGATATGGATATCTGAATCTTCATGTCAACGGGAAGAACAACAGCATTACCTATATGTAACCTTCAGCTTGAATTCATAACATATGCTGGTCATGATGAACATATTGAGGATATACGTAATATGGATTATTGTATAAACTGTGATGTGTTCTATTGTGTATTGTTTATGCACATCTCCTAACAGGATGTTCCGCAAGATGTGAAAAAAGCTATGTTCCAGCATTTTCTGACTGAATAGACATATTTTTATGTTTCATAGATTTGAGATGTCAGAAGAGAAAGTGTTTTGATTGTCTGTGATTCCAACGTAGTCGAAGTTACAAATACAGAGAAATATTCATCAGAAGGCACACAGACAGACAGACAGACAGACAGACAGATAAACAGACAGACAGACAGATAGATAGATAGATAGATAGATAGATAGATAGATAGATAGATAGATAGATAGATAGATAGATAGATAGATAGATAGATAGATAGATAGATAGATAGATAGATAGATAACACTATTATTACTCTATCTCGTTAGAAAGCCATCATACTTCTGCAATAGAACAGAAATAGACAATCTGAGACTTGAGGAAACTGAACATATTGTGGGCTGTATAGCAGAATTCGAATTCGAAACAAATTGCTTTATTGGTGGATGGAGCGATTGCCTAGACACTAACCAAGGGGTAATTTCATATAAACATATATATATATATATATGTACATATCATTATTAATTTCATGTTCACATCTTTTTCCATCGCAATTGTCATAAATGTGTTCTTAGTATTTATGCATATTTAGACCAGGAAGTTATTTATTTTCAAAAACCATATCACCATATCTATCTACAACCATATCCACACAGTTCCCTCCACCCGTACACTTAATGCCGTTCTGCAAATCGACAAAACAACTCCTTTGGTCGTCCCTTCAGTGTTCCTCTCTCAGAAAGTTGGTTCAGCAAACTAAACTTGTAATGCTCTAAAAGATAAAAACCGTCTAGTGTCATATATGCAAGAAGTCTGGTATTTGTTGGTGTATATCACCTTCACGAAATTGAAAGCAATACTCAGGTTCCTTCTTTTCTGTTACACTCTGTAACTAAGTTCTATATTGCTCTGGCCCAAGTTGGTTCGTGACATATACAACTCTCTGACATTATATTCACCTACATCTCTAATGTCAGTTAAACGTAGACAAATCATCAATATTATGTTCACTTGAGCAGCTGTTAAAATATTTCTGTTTCATATTCATATAATAGGCTGCCAAATATCATTTCATTTACAGCTTTATATTATCATATTCATGTCTGCTTCTAAATGAGCTTCGCATTCATGTCCACGGATACCTAACACTCCCAGTTGAAACAATGTTACGGCCATCTTTTGGCAAAAGTTCAGAACAGTCACATAAAAGCAAAATATGTTTTAAAAAGTATTAAATCACCAGCAGTTTTTAATGTGATACCAGAATCTATATTTATACTATTATGTGTGACGTTTGATCGCGCGTTTCTAAATTGTATGCGGTTGTCTTCTCCTGACGTTTGTTCATAGTTTTGTCTCAGTCCTGACATAGCTTTCAGTTTTAAGAGGAAACAGACTTCCTCATAGATCTTGGAGGGTTTACTTAAATAAGAGGGTTAGTGAAGTTTTATGTTACCTCCTACGTACACTTTGAGAGCCTCTCATACTGTTTCCTTCCATTAATAGCGTGAAATATGTTCTTCTAAAGCAATCGCACGCAAATTTAAAAGCATCACCTAAGAAGTCTTACCATAAGTGGTGAGGAAACATTGCTTTTAAAAATAGAAATGTATATACTGATAAAATATAAATTTAATATATGAAAAATATGTGAACTACAGAACTGTTGCCCTGATTAGTCATGCTAGTAAAATTATGTTAAAAATCACAATGGGTAGACTTCAAAAGAAAATAGAAGAAGAAGTCAATATGGTCCAAGCTGGTTTCAGGCAAGGAAGAGGATCAAGAGATCATATATTCAATATAAGATTAATAATCGAGAAATGCAGAGAGTTTAATGTGAATCTATATTTAGCCTTTATAGACTACTCAAAGGCATTTGATTGTATACATCACCAGAAACTTTAGTAAATAATGGAAAAAATGGGATTTCCAACACATTTGATACAATTAACATCACTGCTGTATCTAGACCAACAAGCAGCAGTAAGAATAAATGGTGAAACAACTTGGTTTGATATAAAATAAGGGGTCCGTCAGGGGTGCATATTGTCACCCTGCTTATTTAAATTGTATACTGAAAATATAATGAGAAATGTTAGAGAAGATGTAGACAAAGAATATTACGATGCCATAACAATTGGAGGTTATGAAATACCAGAGGTTAGATATGCTGATGACTCAGTATTGCTATCCACAACACAAAAAGGAATGGAAAAACTAATTATGTCAGTCAGTAAGAACAGCGAAGAGCAGACAATCTATCTTAATGCAAAGAAAACTAAATTGATGACAACTGACAAAACAAACAAGGCAGCTGAAATATAAATCAGTGAGGAAAAATTGGAAGAATGGAGAATTTTGAATATATTGGATCACTGCTAACTAATAATGGAGATACAATGAGGGAAATTAAAAGGAGGACATCTGTTGCTCTTCAGAAAGTAAAGCAAATAAAGAATCTGTGGAGAGGAGCAGACAGACTACAAAAATAAGATTTTTAAGAGCATGCACCTTTCCCATCGCAACATATGCCTGTGAGACCAGGACACTTAACAAAGCAACTGAGAAACACATAAATGTCTTTGAATGTAAATGCTACAGAATAGTTCCCCAAATATTGTGGACACAGAAAAGAACACATATATCTATACTACAAGAGCTTAATATTGAAGAAGGCTGGCTAGTAAAGAGGATTAAAGAGAGAAAACTTAAATATTTTTGACACATTAAACGTCATATCATTTAGAAAAGACCGTATTGGAAGGATATATAATGGGAAAAAGAAAAAGAGGAAGACCAAAACGAAGATGGCTGCAAGAAATCGTTGACGATCTGCAAATGGACGCAGCAAAAGCAGGCCATCCTGCTCACAACTGAGAGGCCTACATAAGTGCTGTTTGGGAGGCAAAGTTCCGCAAGGGACATGCAAATGAATGAATGAATGAATCGAGTATTTGAAGATGTTCCACGTCTGGTAGGAAGGGATGGTAGCTCTGATTCTTTCCTAGCACGCCTTATGATTTCCTTAACAGTGCATCTTTACTTTGGAGCAAGGCAGCAACATTGTCGTGGGCTTCTGCAACTCAGACCATCACACTGGCTTAGCTCTAACTTAATGTGAAAGTCGACTTTTGTATACTGTAGCTCCTCTGTTGAGACTGATCACCGTGCTCTTAAATACTGCTTGTTTTCTCACTGTGGTCAGCTCACATGACTAGACACCATTTTAAGATACGATGAGAAAAATCCATCATGAATTCAGATTTACTTCTTTTTTCTCTTTGGGGCTGGTGGGAACTAGAGAAGGTGGGGGTTGGTGGGGAATTAGCGAATAGGAGGGAGGATATAAAGATCTGAGGTGGGAAAAGAGGTTGGCCAAGATATACGTGTGTAGGATGGGAGTATCCATATCTAGCTATGTCTATTTGGATATGAGCTACTTTAAATTCGTTTTTAAATTCGTTTGAAAATGAAATGTGTTTCATTAAACTGATGTTAAGCTAAAAATGTTGGTTTTATTAATTAGAATAGCTGTCTTGTGTTACAGAAATACGTGGTATATGGGGTAACTTTATTCTGCGAAAAGTTCAGTTTCATCCCACCGTCCGTTGCCCAGGAAAAATCCACCCTTACACCTTACGACATGACGCTCGTGTCTGACAAGTAAGTATTTTTGTCTGACTTTCTTTATATTCCAGTATAATACACCAGCATGTTACCTCTGATATTTAAGTCAGTACAGTT
The DNA here is from genome assembly GCA_009760885.1 of Achatina immaculata. Lineage (NCBI taxonomy): Eukaryota > Metazoa > Mollusca > Gastropoda > Stylommatophora > Achatinidae > Lissachatina > Lissachatina immaculata. The sequence goes on from CM019695.1 coordinate 18,391,865, forward strand.
CGGAGCTCTCCTGTCTGCCTATATTTTCTCCTGTATCGAGTTGAAGATGTCTGGCCAAGTTCTTTGCCAGATTTTGTTCTTTAGCTGACATGTCCCGAAAACTATTTTATTTTACTTGCACCTCGTGATAATGACTAGTGTTTTTTTAGTTTATCTCATAATCATAATAATCATTAAACATGTGTTTACTTTCATAGGTTAAATACAGTCATTAATAACATTAGCGCTATCTGCTTACCTTATCAAGTTTGTTGAACAATTACAAAAAGAAACGTAATAACGTTATTTAGGATAGGAAATCTGATCAAGTTTCTAAATGTTCCGCTCTTCTCATTGCTGAATCCGTCATTGTGCAGGAACTGGTGAGAAAAGCTCTACATTACTTGTAATTTTCCTGTGCCCTTGATATGACCTTCACCGTGTGGAACTACTCCTAGATCTGTCACACAAATATACATCTTTTCAAACCTGCAATGAAACCTTTGCTCTTTTGTCTTCAGACGGATGTTATTGGCATGTTACTGTTTCTTTAATCATGTATTATTTATCATGGGTGGATCTATTTTAGCAGACTGGATGATGATGATGATGACAGTAACCGACATTGTGTCTGCTGGGTCTATAAGATATTTGATCTTAGACAATTGTGTCCATAACATGTTTGATTTTAGACTGATGTGTCTAAACATATTTGATCTTAGACTACTGCGCCTATAACATATTTGATCTTAGACTGATGAGCCTATAACGTATTTTATTAGAATGTCGTGTCAATAACATATTTGAACTTAGACTGCTGAGCCTATAACATATTTGATCTTAGACTGCTGTGTCTATAAGATATTTGATCTTAGACTGCTGAGCCTATAACATATTTGATCTTAGACTGCTGAGCCTATAATATATTTGATCTTAGACTGCTGAGCCTATAACATATTTGATCTTAGACTGCTGAGCCTATAACATGTTTGATCTTAGACTGCTGAGCCTATAAAGTATTTGATATTATACTGTTTTGTGGGTCTAGTTTAAGGTCCACAAATCGCCACCAACCTACTAAAATTAACAAAAACATATGTTGGTTTGACATCCAGTAATGTCAGATTTATTGACTCTAATATCGTCCTGGCCTCTGGCATAGTTATCATTAACAGCAACTGCTAGTTTATAGTGAACAATATTATTTTAAAGAAACAGTGCTCCTTGTCGAGTATCTACAACAGTTAAAAAGTAGTGCTCTTGTAGTGTCTTATTCTATAACATTTTTAACAAAAAGATAGTGTTTTTGTAGTGTAGTATTCTACAACAGTTTTGATTTAAATAAAGATTGTAGTTCTCTAGTGTCTTACTCTACAACAAGTTAAAAATAACATACATTGGTCCTGCAATGTTTTACTCTACAGCAGTTCTAAAATAAAACACAGCGGTCCTGTAGTGTCTTACTATACAACAACTAAAAAATAACAGAAAGTGCTCCTGTAGTGTCTTATTCTACAAACAGTGTTAAAAAAGACGGCCCTCCTGTAGTCTAATACTTCAAAAAAAAGACAATAGTGTCTTATTTTACAACAGTTTTTTTTTAAAGACAGTCCTCGTGTAGTATCTTACTCTATAATATTTTTAACAAAAAGACACTTCTCCTGTAGTGTCCTACTCTACAACATTTAAAAAATGGCAGTGCTCCTCTTGTGTCTTACTCTACAACAGATTAAAAAAAAAGACAGTGATCGTGTAGTGTCTTACTCTAAAACACTTATTTTAAAACAAAGTACTCCTATAGTGCCTTACTCTTATCTTATGTGTTATATCCTTCCCGTGCCGTTAAACGTCACATAGGGCTCGCAAGGTAGTTCCCCAATTGTTCCTGTCTTAGGCGAATCTTTCAACCACATCACGGGATTTTACTCCTGTTAATTTGGCCTCTCTTAACAATGTCCTCTTCTGAGTTTCACGCGGTCTGCCTCTTTTTCTTTGGTCTGTTGCGTTCCACTTGATAGCTTGTTTTGGGATTCTCTGATCGTTTCTTCTCATCACGTGACCAACATATGTCCATCTCCTTTTCGTGATCAGACATGAGACTGGTTGTTGTTCAGTCATCTGTTTTATCTCTGCATTTTTCTTGAATTCGTTTCACTTGATGCTGAGTATTTTATTTAGCCATTTATTTTCAAAAGAGTCGAATTTCTTGTTAATTTCTTTAGTTGTTTTCCAGCTTTCGCGTGCATAAATGAGGGTGGATATTACATTTGAATTGAATAATCGTACCTTGGTTTTGTGCTTATAACTTTTGAATTTCACATGTTCTCAAGATTCTTGATTCTTACCCTGCATTCATTCATTCATTCAGTCACTTGCATGTCCCTTGCGGAACTTTGCCTCCCCAACAGCACTCTTGTAGGCAAGATGGCCTGCTGCTGATGCATCCATTTGCAGATCATCAACGATGTCTTGCAGTCATCTTTGCCTTGGTCTTCCTCTCACTTTCTTTTTCCATTGCTATACCCATCCAAGACGGTTTTCTCTAGATTAAATATGATCTTTAACCTCATGATAATCTAGAGAAAACCGTCTTGGATGGGTATACAATGAGAAAAAGAAAGTGAGAGGAAGACCAAGGCAAAATGTGTGCAAAGACATCGTTCATGATATTGCTTACAACCGAGAGTTTTACAGGAGAGCTGTTAGGGAGGCAAAGTTCCAGAAGGGACATGCAAAGTGACTGACTGAAGCAATTCTCTTCTCAAAGGTCTGTCATAATAAATTTCGTACCAATAGCATAAACATTGTCTACCCTATTTCATTTTTTTGCAATCCAGCAAGCAACATAATTAACAACATAACATTTACGTGTACGAGAGTGTGTCAAAACAAGTATCCAGAAATCAAGGGATGTAACCATTAAAAAAGTAATTCGCCGTGTAACTATGCGTACTGTGTTCTGCGAAATAGAACGTTATGTGATTTCGATGTTGCCCGAACACAGTATTGTATACGTATTAAATCAGTATGGAATATTGTATTTTACCTCTTTTGAACATTCATTGTACATTACGGAAACTTCTTTTTCCATTTTATGTATCTTTCCAAGACTATCTCAATATGATTGGCGGTGAAATTGTTTTCTTTACATAAGACATGAGATACTCGTGATGAGTGTGGTAAGAATTTTCACTTCCTTATTTCCGATAAGTCCCGTTCACATGTCGCGATTTATAAACTCTCTTAAACGATTACGGAATCACAGGTTATATGTGGTAGAACTTTGTTCCAATGGTTGTTATATAAGAAATATCATGTTGTCCCTATTCCTCGTATATACTGTCTTGCTGTTAAACCAAAAACATGAACTATCCCACGGATAATAGTTAATTTCACGGCATAAGGTGCACATACTTGAAACGGACAGTTGATATTACGTGCATTTGTGGGACACGATAATGAAAGATTAAACACCATGTTTCAAGAAATTAACTGCAACACTTAAAAAATATTCTACTGAAGTTTTAAGTGTCACAAATTGAGAAAATAGATGCAATTTCAGATCGTGCAGTCATTCGCTACCTCTGCATCAAGGGCTTATCATCGAAGGAGATCCATGATGATATGGTAGAGACTCCAGGAGAGAGTGCCCCCTTCTTACAGCACACTAAAGAAATGGGCAGCTCAATTCAAACATGGAAGGGAGAGTCTGGAAGATGATCCCCGTTCAGGAAAACCAAGAACGGTAACCACCGATGGAACCACCGGCAGAATCCATGACATGATAATGGAGGATCGACGACTAACTGAGCGGTACATTGCTACTGAGTTGGGCATCTTCAATGTTTGTGTTCATGCCATTATTCACAATGATCTTCAAATGCTCGATGGGTCAACAAACTTCTTGGAGCTGATCACAAACGTCAGCGTCTCAACGCATCATGAGACAATGTTTCGACATTTTTCTGCAGATCCTGAAAAGTTTCTTCAGCAATGTGTGACTGTGGATGAGACTTGGGTTCATCATTTTCAACCAGAAACCAAATAACAGCCATAGCAGTGGAAATATCATGGATCTCCATTTCAAAAGAAAGAAAGGGTGGTTATGTGTAAAGGCATAGTGATGGCTTTCGTCTTTTGGGATTCAGAAGGTGTACTATTGGTAGACCATCATCAAAGGGGCAGAACGGTCAACAGGGCCTATTACGCTAATCTTGAGAAGCAACTGCGAGTCAAACTGAAAGAAAAGCGTCGAGGGAAATTGACGAGAGGAGTCATCTTTAATCAAGACAATGCTCCAGTTCACAAGTCGGCTGTGGCAATGGCTTCCATTCCATGAATGCGGCTTCCAGATTTGGCCCATTCGTGACTATTACATGTTTAAATAACTAAAAAAGGAGCTCAGTGGTAGAAAATTTACTTCAGATGATGACGTCATTCATGATGTAGACCACTTTCTTCTGGTACAAGATGCTGACTTTTGCAAAGAAGGGATCTGCATGCTTCAGTATCGCTGGAATAATGCATAAACTTGCAAGAAAAATGTGGTGAGAAATAAATCCAAATTGTCTTCAAATAAACTGTTGTACCTTATGCCGAGAACTACTGCAATCACCCCTCCGATGTATACAAGCTTGTAATGTTCTGTCACCAATTTTAAACATTTTTCTTGTTTACTATAAACAGGTACCCACTTATAAATGCTCCAGAGAACTTCACAAATTTCTGTAACAAACAGAACGGCGAGGTCAACCAATAAGATGAAATAAATAACAACAACGATACTGGAAAATAAAAATGAAGGAGAGCACGCTTACATTAGTTTGTCTAATGATGCACATTTTATTTTATTTGCCCAAGGGTTTATATAAAATCTTTCTCAGATCACGCACATGTTTGCTTTCAGCTTATATTTGCTTTGTTCTCAATAGGCTTATATTTCAATAAACAGATAGCAAACATTAGTTCAACTGCTAATTGTTATTTCTTTATTTGTCTGTTTATTTGTTGGAATGCTTTTTAGACTTCATTATAGTGGTCTTCTTGTTTGTTTCTCTGCTTCTTCGTGCTGACGATGGTGTTATAGATGTAACTGATGATTATCTTCTTCTTTATGTTGTTGCTGGTGGTGTTGGTTCAGATACTTATATTGATGTTTTTGTTGCTGTTGGTGATGTTCTATAGATGTGACATACGGTCTATCATAACACAGATGTGGAGAAAATAAGTTCTTGCCAAGGTTAATGGTCCTGACAACTTCATGTCCTCTCTGTAAACTAACGCATCCTATAAATGGTACTAGTATCGCGATGGGTTGATGAGGACTCGATAATTATGTTGCTGACATACAGTACAAGACAGAGAGAAGAAGACCAAGGCGAAGATGGCTACAAGTCACCGTTGATAATATGCAAATAGATGAATCAGCAGCAGGCATCTTGTTTACATTCGGAAGGCCTACAGGAGATCTGCTAGAGAAACATGACGTTCCCAAGGGACATGCAAATGACTGCCTTACTGAATGACTGACTGACTGATATACAAGAAGTTTTTGCTGTTGTGTCCAGTCAGAGTGGCCTGCCAAGTATATATCACATCATTCGTCTGATGGTAATAAAAAATGTGGCCGATATCTGAACAGTTTCAGACATGTACAGCAAGAAAGCAGAATTCTTCGTAGAAACCAAATACCCTCTACAACAGCTTTGATTATTCTCATGGTTTATGATATAATCTAGTAATTTAGTTTAAATATATGACATATTGCCATGGAGAAATCAGTCAAGATAAACATGTGCAAATAATGGATTTTGTCAGGTCGAACTTAGGGAAAGTAAACTTGTGACTGCATTGGAAAACATGGATAATTTTGCAGCGGAAATGAGTGTATGAGTCAAAGTGAATATATCACTTTTAAGTATATTACTAATGCTCGTCTTATTCTCTTTACTGAACACTTATTGCCAATTTCGCGTAATGTGAATATTGTAAAATGTCCCAGATTGTCTAATTAAGAATGAATGAGTGGAACTATTTTAAAATGAGTTCTTAAAACTATCAGTCAGTTTCTGATATTGTCTTTTCCTAAAAGGAAGTTTTCTTGTGACTTTTTACTACTTTTTTTACAAAGATTGCGGGTCCTGAAGTAACTAATATTGTATTGACACTTTAAGTGTACGGGCCTTACGCGATTCAGATTGTTAAACAATTCACATTTCAATGACTTTACTTTGTAGAAGTGAGCCCAAACTCAGTGTAACAAGAGATTTAGATATAAGCACTAAACACAACACGTCAAACATTTTTATCTTTAATGACTGTTCTTTGCAGGTGCTAAACACTGTCAGCATTCAAGTCCAATTGTATTTTAAAAATAAAATTAATTTATTAATGTTGTGGGTAGAAATGGATGCGGCAGCAGCAGGGCATCTTGCTTACAACCGAGAGGCCTACAGGTGTGCTGTTTGGGAGGCAAAGTTCCGCAAGAGACATGCAATGAATGAATGAATGTGAGTTTATGCTCCAAGGATAATAATAATGATGATGATGGTGATGATGATGATGATGATGATGATCATCATGATGATATGTATCTGCCAGTGTTTGAGCATGAGGTTGCTGTGTATCTCATGCGTAAGACACGCTCCTCCGCTCTTCACCACAAAGAGAAAAACAATAACAAATAACAAAATTTGGTTCATTGTCCCAGGATAGCACTTTTATTACACTCTATTATAACAGGGGCTTCAGCTCGACTCATCCACACCAAAACTCATCCTAGTATGCCTCATCTTTTGACTTCCCGCATTCTTCCTCTTTCTGTGTCTTCTTTTTCTCTCTCTTTCTCTCCCTCTCTCTTTCCTTCTCTCCATCCAGTCAGAAAACACAATTGTTATCCCTTCTTAAGCACGCACCAGAACTTGTGGTATCGGATAAATCCACATTCTCTTCTGGCCTTTGGACCAGTTACCATAGGTTTCGCCCTGAACTACCTAGCAGATATTTACCCCAGATACATATTGCATTTTAGATACAATGATATAAGGTATACCATGCTCACTGGACATTAATACAATTTGAATAATTATACACAAACACATATGATACTAAATTACTTCACAACGAACTGTAATTCAGTTATGCAAAAAACAGCTGCTAAGCATAATACATTGAAATAATAATCATAACCACGAATCACCATTAGACACATTACTCACACAGACAGAGATAAATAATTCTACATACATTCCTCCGCTGGTTTCCAATGGCGAGGAAAGGTTCTGTGTGGCACTCTCTCCACACTGGTCCAAATCCCACGTCAGCCACGCCTTTTATACCCCAGAAAGGCATACTTCCCTCCCAGGACACAGCTATAAGACAAAGAATATTCAAGAATGTTTATGTTTAAAGTAATGTTTATAAATATGCATAACGATGTAATCTGACCCGTTTTGTTAAGACTGAGACTCTGACTTAAGAAACTGTCACTCTTACGAACAGGGAATTCCTTATCTCCCGGACATCTGCTCGGAGATGAAAGAACTGACAGGTGAACTCTCACACCCACAACAAAAACTGGGATCCGACCACAAATAGTAATCTTTTCTCCCTTTCTTCAACAAACATCAAACTCCGCCACCGGCAAGACCAGCGCTAATATTGTGCTTTGACATGTAGACTCCAGCCACCTGCGGACGTTAGGTCCGTTGGTCAGTGCTCACTTCCATCTAACCAAACAACAGCTGCTCGATCTGTCCATTTGTCGTAACATGTAGTAAGTCGACTCCCGGCGCCTTGTTTTTACGTCACACTACGGGAAATTATTACAGTACTTTCAAGGACGGGTCATATGTTATTTAATTAGATGCTTGTCAACAGTAATATTTTCTGGTGCTTCATTTGAAAATCTACTGGATCGGTTCAACAATTTCGGAAAAAAATAGTATATTAAATATATTTCCTTTTAATTATTTGTTTGTCAATAGCACACACATACGGTGCAAAATTTGCCAAATAAATTTTAAAATATCATATATAAAAGAATATGTTTTACCCATTTAAATGAACATAGACAAATGTAAATGTTAAATTCATGGAGAATTACGCTTGATGTAAGATAAATAATTTTCAACCTACAACAAACTTTCTTGTCCGGGAAACTCCGCTAGTATCGTCTCTTGCAACTCAGTCAAAGAAAATATAACATAATAACTGAAATAACATACACGCATACATCAGACCTATCACTCAGTCTACTTAAACCTAGCTGGTAATGTCCGTGTAACTTATCATGAGCAAGAAGTCAGTCTCCTGTTGGTTGCTACAGTCTATCCTCTGCCTGCAAGGACGGGATAAAGCTGAACAGAGATTCTTGAATGACTGCTAGGGAAATTTTTCTGTCCAGCTCTGGCTGTTCTTGACTTTCTTGACTGCAACACTTGTCTGAATGTTTGCAATAAGAATGCCCAGTCAACTGACATCCGAACATTCCTATAGTTGCATCGCTATTTGAAGTAATGGGGGAGGGTGTATCTATGTTGCAATGATAATGATGATGATAATAGGAGGGGTGATTGATAAGTTCTTGGCATGAGGTACAAATACTTGAAACATACAGTTGATATTAGATGCATTTGTAGATCACGTCAAAGTAAGATTAAACACCATGTTTCAAGAAATTAACTGCAACTGTTTTTTAACAGGCTACTGAAGTGTTAACGGGCGGCAGACATTGAGAAAACGGATAAAATATATCATCAAGCAATCATTCGCTACCTCTGCATCACGGGGTTATAATCGAAGAAGATCCACGAGTAATGTGATAGAGATTCTAGGAGAGAGTTCCCCCTCTTACAGCACAGTAAAGAAATGAGCTGCTCAGTTCAAACATGGAAGGGAGAGTCTAGGAGATGATCCCCGTCCTGTAAGATCAAGAACGGTAGTCACCGATGAAACCAAAGGCAGAATCCATGACATGATTATGGAGGATCGACGATCAACTGAGCGGTTCATTGCTACTGAGATGGGCATCTCATAGGAACGTGTTCATGCCATTATTCACAATGATCTTCAAATGACAAAGGTCTCTGCTCGATGGGTCCCGAAACTTCTTGGAGCTGATCACAAACGTCAGCATCTCAACATATCATGAAACAAATTTTCACCTGCAGATCCTGGAAAGTTTCTTCAGCAATTTGTGACTATGAATGAGACTTGGGTTCATCATTTTCAACCAGAAACCAAAGAACAGTCAAAGCAGTGGAAACATCATAGATCCCCACCTCCAAAGAAAGCAAGGGTAGTTCTGTCTGCAGGCAAAGTGATGGCTTCCATCTTATGGGATTCAGAAGGTGTACTATCGGTAGACCATCTTCAAAAGGACAGAACGGTCACCGAGGCATATTACGCTAATCTTGTGAACCAACCGTGGGTCAAATTGAAGGAAAAGCATCGAGGGAAACTGATGAAATGAGTCATCCTTCATCAAGACAATGCTTCGATTCACAAGCTTTTACAAAGAAGCGAACTGTATGCTTCAGGATCGCTGTACTAAATGCATGAACTTGCAGTGGGACTATGCTGAGAAATAAACCAAAAGCGTTGTCTACAAATAATTCGTTGTATCTTATGCCGAGAACCTATCAATCACCCCTCGTATTATGTGTCTGCCGGTGTTTGTCATTGTTTTGCTATGTGGCTCAGGTGTAAGACACGCTACTCCGCTCTCCACCCCAAACAAACAAACAAACAAACACAAAAGAAAAGAATAACAAAGTTTCGTTATTTTTTCTAGTTATAACATACCTATTGCACTGTATTATATGCAGGGACTGCGGCGTATTTAGCAACAACAATTCTTGCAAAAGCAAACGCAGATAGCAGTATGAATAAGACAACCAAAGCAATACTCATGTGGCGTGTACTATTCATCAGAGAGTTTTCTGTACGAGAAGTACAAACGGAAGCTTGTGCAGGTAGTGGTTTCGGCGAGATCTGTTGTAAGTGGAAAGATGATCTTGTACTCTTTTTTCATCCTGGTAGAATGAGCGATTTGAATAGAACCATATTGTTGCCGTTATTTAGAAGAACACATATCAAACTACGCTTTGAACTGCCGCTGGAAAGACAGACGCCACTCAGTTCTGTTATATTCTAAAAGATCAATTTCCTTCTCAAGGTTTCCGATGTCTCTGCAGTATACTAAGTTGGTATCTTCGGTAAAGAATGTCAGGAAATCCTTTTATCTCCTTCGATAAAATGTCATTTTCGTTCCAGGCTGAAGTACATTTTTTTCTTTAGACTGGAGGCAAACATTTAAGAATACTACGTGGACAGATTTATGCCCCTGATCAGGTCACTCTATTCACTATGAGATCAAAACGATCACTATGTGAAGTTGTTTGGAATTCACTGCTACTGCCCCCACTTTCTTTACCTTGTGTGATATCATTCATGCAAGACTCATCCTCTGAGAGTTGTGATAGTTCAAGGAAAGACGGAACGAGTGTGGAACAGGTCTTCTGGCTGAAGGTAGATCAGGGTAAGAGAACTTGTGGCGATTATTTCGATTGATGTTTGCATACAATATGTGGAGCCTATGGCTTATCTTGATCTCCAAACTTGACACCAAAATAGCCTACATATGCTATTTTTACATATGTTTCCTACTTACTTTCAGTGTGTACTCCCCACAAATATAGCAAAATACGTCGAGATGATTCCAGTAGCTCCGTCTTGAACCTCTACGGTGTTAGATTTGTAAAAATGAAATGATATGAGTGGGAATATACACATACCTCCTATACGATAATAACTGTTACACAGCGCATCTGTTTTAAACAGATTAGATTGAGAAATCTTTGAAACACACATTTATGTAGCCTAAGAAAATTTTGATTTAACATCTTAATTTGTTGCAAGAGATTTGTAAAAGAGCAGACTAAAATTTTATGAATCAAACCATATGTAGGAAACTAGAGCTGATGCCAACCATATCTAAGAAACTAGGGCTGGTGACAACCATATCTAAGAAACTAGAGCTGATGCCAACCATATCTAAGAAACTAGAGCTGTGCCAACTATATCTAAGAAACTAGAGCTGATGCTAACCATATCTAAGAAATTAGAGCTGATGACAACCATATCTAAGAAACTAGAGCTGGTGCGGTCTATCCAATTCAATTTTCTGAATCAGCGCCCCAGATAACCCCAGGAACAGGTCTAGAAACCAAGGGAGGGAAACAAGTTTTTATTTGTTTGGTCTGTGTTATGATTTGATAGCAGAAGAGCAAGGTTTACCGTGTGAGTAGCTGCTATATGTGTTCAGTGTCCCAGCATAATTTCCCTGAATGATAAAACATGTTTTCCCTTCTCTAACTTCAGGTTCGGAAAAATAAAATGTTCAGTGCGCTATTTATTCTTTTAATATTGACAATACACTGTCTTGGATCAACAATAGTAAAAATAGAACCATTCCTATCATGATGTAGGCCCACAAATGTACAATAACTATCTCATCTCACAGTCACTTTTATATCCACGCTCAGTAGATAATAGCACATACAGTTCAACAGTTTATGTACGGCGGAGAGGAGGATATGAGGGAAGTATTTTATACTACTTAAAGTGTACATAATGTTGTGACATTTTAACTAAAATCCGGAGATAGTTTTAAGATACCTCTGAATATATTCATCATACTATACACTTATTAATCTGCAGTAGATTCAGAACATGGTAGTAGCAATTACTATCCGAAAGACACTACTTCAATATCTGGACACATGTTACATCATAATAGTTTTTTGAATTAGTTAAAGAAGAGTGAGATCGCCATTTTGATGGAGGTAACTCTAAGTGGTGGGAGTGCCATATCATCTTGTAAAGCTGTCATAATATGAGCTAAACCTGACCGATATGGCAGAATAAAAAACTGTTAATATAACAATGGCATCGTCATCAGGTATAGATATGAATCCATCCATCTATCCATTCATCCGTCCATCCATCCATCCACACATCCATCCATCCATCCATCCATCCATCCATCCATCCATCCATCCATCCGTCAGTCCGATCATTTGTACGTCCGTTCATCCATCCAGGTGTAATTTTAAAGTAATTGAAAGCGAAACAATTGAAGCTTATGAAATCCCACAGATTAGATATGCCGATGATTCGGTATTGCTGTCCAGAACAGAACAATAATGGAGAACTAATTATGTCAGTCCGTAAGAACAGCGAGGAGCAAAATCTCTATTTTAATGCGAAGAAAACTTAATTGATTACGAAGCAAATAAAACACCTAAAATATGTATGAATGAGGAAAAATTGGAAGAGGCGGAGTGTTTTTAATATCTTGGATCATTATTAACTAATACCTGAGATACAATTAAAAGGAGGACATTTATCGCTCTTCACGAAGTAAAACAACTAAAGAATATGTGGAGAGGAACAGACAAAACTACAAAAATAATGGCATGAATCGTTCTCATTGCAACACATGCCTGTGAGACCTGGACACTTAACAAAACAGCTTAGAAAAACATACATGCCTTTGAATATAAATTCTACGGAAGAGTTCTCCAAAGCTTCCTCTTCGTTCGCTTATAAGACGAAGATAACCCCGTGATCCTACTGAATTTACTCTTGTGGTCCTTGATTGGTCCTGTGGTGCTCCTGTGGACCCCGAGAGGGCCACAAGAGATCCCAGAGAAGACCATATGAGGTTCAGATTATCGCAGGGCTTGGGCCTATATTCTCGGTGGGTCACAAAAGCGGGATTGCGTGACACTGTGGTTTTCGTTGCATTTGTTTAATCTAGAGTTGGACTTTCTCACTAGAAAACCTCAGCGTGATAAAGATATGCATACATCTCCGCCTGGTCAGAGGTGGTTGCCTATCTAGACTGCACTTGTCCAGTGTCTCCGACTTCAGCATTTTATGGTCGCTTTCCTTCCTAGTTGTGACCAGGACGGAGATTTTGTCCAATAGGACGAATCATTGCCACTATGTTTCACCAAAATGTTAAGTCGGTTTATACGTATTATCCCAGTATGGGCGTGTTTAGGACGTGTTGATTGGAGGTACAATGATATGAGTAGTCATGTGGTATGAGTAGCTCTCGTCGTGAGACTACTGAACCTACCGATTACCTTCACTTTATCCTTTCCATCACCTTTTCACAGCCGTGCCGCTCGGCAACCCTATTCACATTTTCTTCATTGGCTAGGAGAGTTTCACCCCACACGCGGCAAACGAAGAATCTCCCCAGCAGTGTCTTAGTTTAGTCCCTGGGTTAAGCTGGTTCAGGAAATCCGCCCGGTATGAGTGCACATAGAACATGGACGATCTCTGGAGCAGAGGTGCCGTGAATTGAGCAATCCTTATCTCGAGACTCGCACGGCAGCTGAAGAATCTCGCCAGCAGACATGCAAATGAATGAATGAATGAATAGGGGAGCCTATATAGATGACAATAATGGTGTCTATATAAGCTCGACTAAATGATGTTGTGGTGGACATTAAATTATCATCTCATTCGTCTCTAGCCCCACCAACAATAAATAACTACTCAAAAGGCATACATTGATCAATGCAAGTAAGGTTACGTTTAATCACAAAGGAAACCAACACTGTACATTCCAAAGAACAATTATGGCAATCCACAATTCTTTGAATCTCCGGTAGGGAGAATCAATTGCGACAAGTGATACCAGATCATCATCCAACTACTGTACGCAAAGAAAACATTAGCAACACCATAGTAATTTAAACATGGAACATTTGAACATTACCAGAACTTGGAAAAGTGGAAAACATTGAACAAGAAATGAAAAGAACGGAAATTAACATCCTTGGTTTATATGAAATGAGATGGTCTAGAGCAGGAAGCAGAGATTATAGACTTCAAAATAATATATTCCAGGGGAACCAGCATAGAAACGAAGTTGGCATAATACTAGATAAGAAGACAACAAGAACTGTGAAAGTCTTTCTCTGCATATCAGACAGAGTGTTAATGGTTCAATTACATGGCCACTAAATAGACACAAATCTCTCCCAAGTATATGCATCAACTTCAGAAAGCTCTGATAATGAGATAAAAGAATTTTACAACAATCTGGACATAGCAATGAAACAGTGCAGACCATGGGAAGTAGAACTTTGTGCTGGGTGATTTAAACGCGAAATTAGGGGCTGAACAAGACGATGAAGCTACTGGCAAGTATGGACTAGGAATCAGAAACGAACGAGGAGAGATGTTGATTGAGTTAGCATAAAAAAATAAAATGGCAATAGGAAATACTTGGTTTCAACAACACCCAAATCGACTATTGACATGGAAAAGCCCAAATACGTAACAGAGAGATTATATTATGATCAACAGAAGATTCAAGAACTCACTAATATCCGTGAAAACAAGACCAAGCGCAGATTGCAGCAGTGACAACATCCAAGTTGTAGGAAAAGTGAGAATCAGGGTAAAGAGTTTAAAAGTAGCAGCTAAAAACAAAGTACTAGATAGAGAGGGCTTACGGAAAGATAAAGCAGTACAAGATTATTATAGGTCAGTAATACATAATAGATATACTGCAATGGAGAAGACTGAAATAAGTGATGAACAATGGAATATGCTCATAGATTATATTAAGCAAACATCTATCGAAGTCCTACCTAGAAAATAAAAGACATGCTAAACAGTTGTGGATGACATAAGAAATTGTCCAGCTAATGGATCGGAGAAAAATTCTTAAGGAAGATAAAGTTGAATATAACAAAATAAAGAAATACGACATAAATGCAATAAAGCTAAAGAGGACTGGCTAAATAAAAAATGTAGTGAAATAAAGACCCACAATCATTGAAATTTAAGAGATATGTACAAACAAATAAAGGAGTTATCAAACAAAAGGACATATCACAAGACTGGCTGTCTGAAATCAAAGAAGGTGTATACAATAACGGACTGAAATGAATTAATGTCAAGACTGAGTAAATACATTAAAAAACTCTTTGAGGACAATAGAAGCGAAAAAATTTACAAAATAATAATAAAGAGCCTCTCGTGTTAAAAGCAGAGGTAGAAGAAACCATTAAACACATGAAGAACAATAAAGCACCAGGACCAGATAAAATCACCAAGGACGAATTGGAAGCATTAGGAGAGCTTGGCTTGGAAATAATTACTAAATTGTTGAATGACATCTATAACAGTAACTATATTCCATCAGACCTTTTCCAATCAATTTTCATTGCCCTACCAAAAGAAACAAGGTGCAGTTGAATGTGAATACCATCTAATCATTAGTCTTATGACCAATGTTACCAAATTCCTGCTTCGTATTGTTATAAGAGGAGTCAGGAGCAAAATAAAACCAATCGATGTATTCTATCTCCTGACCCATTATCACTGTACAGCGAAATCATTATGATACATATAGAGAGCATGCTAGGAATATCAGCTGGCGAGTACAACCTAACAACATAAGATATGCATACGACACAATTCTGATTGCTAAACGTGGAGGGGAGCTAGATGCTCTTCTGGACACCATGTTTCGTGAAAGCAAAAATAAAAGTCTCAGCCTGCACAAAATGAAGAATGAAGTGATAGTTATCTCAAAGAAAAGAATACCACCAACGTTTAGCATTACCATTGATAGCACACATTTGAAACAAGATGATAGTTTTAATCACGTAGGAACGATTATAACAACTGATGGTAAATGTCACAATGAAATAAAAACCAGACGTGCTCAAGCCAAGACAGCATGCCAGACACATCTTGTGCAACAGATCCATATCAATGGAAACAAGATTCCGAGTACTCAAATGTTACGTTGAGCCAATTTTGCTTTATGGGTGTGAAGCATTGTCTATGAATAAGAGAGTACAGTGAGAAATAGAGGCCATGGAAATGTGGTTTATAAGAAGGATGTTGAAAGTACCATGTACAGCCAAGAAAACCTTTGAAGAAGTCTTAAGAGAAGGGGGAGTTAAAAAGCAAATTAGTGCAAAGATCAGATGCAGACAAGCGAGATTTATAGGACATTTCCCGAGAAGAGGAAAACTGAAAAACAGTTTCAACTGCAAAATTGAGGTAAGAAGAGACAGAGAAAGACAGAGAGACAAGTTACTAAGTGGGCTGTCAGTGTGGCTAGGAATAAAGTCACCGCCGAATTTCATAATCGAAGCAAAAGAGTGGAAACTTTGGAGAGAAATGATAGCCTATGCCACGTGAAATGACACGTTGATTAGATTAGATTAGATTAGATTAGATTAGATTAATCACAACACATGACGCCACACACGTTCACACCAGACAACATATAAACACCCACACAACATGTATCTCAACAACAGTTACAACAACATGGAACATATGATCGTGCCATGAACATCAGCATGAACACACAACAGGCATCTCTCCAAGTGAAGCCACTACTTATTTCAACATCTCTTACTAATATATTGTTTTCATTTCAAACATATAAATGCATATTGATTGCTAATCAAAAGTTAGCCACACTCCTTTAACCATACACGAGTTCCTTGCCAACTCAAACATATATACATATACGCAGTACTCTGTCTGCGACAATATCAACACATAAAGTACAAATAAGGAAATGATCAGTGACGCATTAATAACCACTATGATACTGAAAGATGAAACACAGCAAAGCACTGTACGTCATAGAATGAAATCGATACTGATCAGAGTAAACATGTTCACACACACAAGGACATATAAAAACCTTTCAGTGTCTATGATCAAAAGATGAAACATGTGAAAATGTGAAGGCAAAGTAATGAAGAATATAACAGTGATGAAAATTATATCTTTTTCTTTTTTTTTTTTTTGGCAGAAACAGTTTATTGCCAATGTGATGAGTGAAAATCGTAACCGGGCCGCCTGGTTGGCGAGCGAGTGACTAATCCAAAGCGCTAACGCGACTCTCGCTTTAAACAATGGACCCTTATATAATCATTCAGGCTTAATTTTTATTTGAGTCACAAAAATGTAAAAAGAGCAAAATAATAATTTAATATGTTGCTAATGACATGGTGTGTTAATAATTTAATAGTTTGGTAATAATATATAATATGATGTGTTACTAATTTAATAATTTGGTAATACTATGCTGTGTTAATAATTTAATAGGCTTTAATAGTATGGTGTGTTAATAATTTAATATTTTGGTAATGATATGGCGTGTTTTACTTTATGTAAAGTGGCAATATTAACCCTTCTGGTTATAAACAACATAAATGAATGAATAGGTCCAGTATTACATCTTATATCTTACATTTTACATCTTTTATCTGCCGGTGCCTTTAAACGTCACTTAGGGCTCGCATTGTAGTTTTTCATGCTTTCCTGTAATGGGCGAGCTTTTCAACCTCATCAAGGGATTTATACCCAGTAAACTGAGCTCTCTTAACAATGTCCTCTCTAAAGTTTCACGTGGTCCGTCTTTTTCACTTCACAGCTTATTTTGGGATTATCCCACTGTTTTTTTTTCTTTTCACGTGAAAAGAACATATGCTCATTTTCTTTTTCTGATCACGTGTTGTAGTTTGCTCATCTGTCTTACCTCTGCACTGTTCTTGAATTCGTTACACTTTATGCCGAGTATTTTCTTTTGTCATTTGCTTTCAAAAGAGTCTAATTTGTTGTTTATTTCTTTAGTTGTATTCCAGCTTTGGCATGCATGCATGAGGGTGGATCTTACATTTGAGTTGAATAATCTTAACTTGGCTTTCGTGCTTATAACTTTTAAATTCCATATGTTCTCAAGATTCTTGAAGGTCAGTGGTGCTTTTGCAATTTTAATTCTAATTTCATTTCTTGTGACACTATAATGGTCTATGCAGCTGCCGAAGTATGCAACATGGTTTACTTCTTCAACAGCTGTTCATTCTAAGTATATTTTTCCTTCACGATTAATGAAAAGTTTCATTATTTTTGTTTTTTCCTTGTTAATGTCAAGTCCTTTTTTTATATGTGAAGACAGGGTATATGTTTTTTCTTGCATTGATTTCACATTGTCACTGATAAAAGGTATGCCATCTGGAAAAATCAAGATCTCCTAGTTGTGTTCAGAGAGTTCAGTTTATTAGAAAATAGTGTTGATAGTGAGGATGCTATGTTCGATTCTAGTGGTAGTGATGGTCAGTTAGACGAAGATGTAGTTGAATTAAATGCAGCTAATAGGTGGGGGTTTCCTTCCCCATCAACATAAAAAAATATAGACCTGATATCATCTTCAGATTGGTCTCAGGTAGAAAATATACGAGTGGAAATAATGTTAAAGCAACCAGCAATTTCAGGTTTATTGCCACGTATAAGGGTCTAAATTCAACACAGGTGTAAACCCTGATCTTGTAGATGAATCACCTACGCCCTTGGATTGGTTTTTAGCTGTGATGAAAGATGATATCATGCTGCATATAATAAAAATTATATCAATGAGTGTGGACAAAAACCTGTGCAGATGCTAACAGAGATATGTACTTAGTAATTGGAAAATCATAACAAAGCATAAGAACACAGTTTTGTATGATTAGAACTCGAAAACAACGTAAACATAGCACTTTAGTGAGACGTGAGAGAAAGAAAAATTACAAGAGAATTACCTGGGATTCGAATCACGGACTCCGGTATGACGAGTAACCGTCTAGCCACGAGCGTACTTACAAACAGCGCTATCTGGCAACTCCAAAAATGGATGTTTGAAAGCGAAGTCATTATTTAAAGTTCGTCCGCAGACGTATAGTTTGTAGAAAACAAAGAGAGTACCACGCAAAACTCCATCACCATAATCAGGGTCATTATGATCTAGCCACTTCAGTGGAGCCCGTCATATGAGTATTTGAAATTGCAGCAACCAATTAAATTAAAGAATACAGCTTCATCATATACAGCGATAAACGGCTACATGTTGGTGACTTGTGACTGGCACTGTCTCAAGGTTGGAGTGTTGACGCAAGTGTCTGGACACATGTTTGCAGAATTTTTGGTCACTTGATTATATCGATTGGAAATGTGGCATACGTGACTGTGGTATATTTGTACGTTTCGATGATGTCTTTGTGACAGTATAACTGGGGACAGTGCACATGAAAATGCACACCACAAATCAGTTAGACGGAAATTCCAATAGGATGAGAACAAGTTGGTCCAGTGGAAGAAGAGATGTAAAAGAGTGACGAAAAAATGGTTAGAGAGTAAGGATTTTTGGTTAGCAACAAAATAGACAAACAAGAGAAGTTGACAATGTATGTCGTGAGAACAAGAACGACAGACAGTTATAAGACAGACAAGAACGACAGACAGTTAGAAGACAAACAAGAACGACAGACAGTTAGAAGACAAACAAGAACGACAGACAGTTAGAAGACAGACAAGAACGACAGACAGTTAGAAGACAGACAAGAACGACAGACAGTTAGAAGACAGACAAGAACGACAGACAGTTAGAAGACAAACAAGAACGACAGACAGTTATAAGACAGACAAGAACGACAGACAGTTAGAAGACAGACAAGAACGACAGACAGTTAGAAGACAAACAAGAACGACAGACAGTTAGAAGACAGACAAGAACGACAGACAGTTAGAAGACAGGACCTGAGATAAAATGATTTGTGTTAATCTGCCTTGGAACATGAACCTCACTGTATAAAAAGAAGAAAAAAACACAGAAACTGTTAACTATTAAAAACCAAAAATAACGGAATTTGTCTTCACGATGATTAATAGACTGTTTCCACCTTTTGGGGATTTTTACTTGGGAGTTACTGGTTGGTTGTTTGGTGTCACTACTAGAATCCACTACATGCTGTGAATGTATTTCACAATGCCGAACAATATCTTTGAATTGTACGAATGTACTGGTATGTAATTCACCTTACTTCCAAAATCTTAACATTGACATAGAGAATCCAATATATGTTGTTCACAATATCGAAACAATTTTCATCAATTCAAATTACATTTTACAATAGTGAAAAAAGAATTGTGGCAGTACCGAACAATAACGTGATATTGTCTGAATGTACTTGTATGTAAGTCACCATACCTCCAAAATCTTAACAGATCCATATAGAATTTACCTTTTGTGAATGTGTTTCACAGTACCGCATTCTATCGTTTAATTGTCTGAATGTACTGATATGTACGTCACCATAACTCCAAAATCTTAATATAGACATATAGATTTCACAATGTTTAATGAATATATTTCACAGTACCGAATAATATCGTTGTATTGTCTGTAAAATTCATTACGTGTGTCTATTCATTTCATATTATCCCAAAATATTAAATGGCGTTGCCTATCTATTTGTTTGTTATTAGCTAGTTTATCATACGATTCAATATATTTTCGTTAATTTGTGTAATATATAAGATGTTACTTATGATGCTATATAGATGTTATAATGAAGGATGTCATAGTACTTCTAGATTTATAAAATAAACCGCCATCCACGTCTTGCCCAGATCCCTCCAGGGGTAAACGCTTGTCATTTTCGGAAAAAAATTGGGACACGAACGTCTGATGTCCCGGGTAATACGAGGCCTGTCAATGTTACCAGTTAGCACTTCTTTCTTTCTGACGTGCCTGTTGATGTACCTTCTCACTATCTAAGGGTTCTTTGCCTACCTTTACACCGCTTCTTATTAAGCGTGATCGAATCTCTGCTGCGGTAACCATACATGGGCTGTTTTCGGAAATGGGTTCTTGTTTGTCCAGCATCTCAACATAGCAAATCGATTGTTTTTTTATAAGGTTGTTTTCTGACAGGAATGTTAGATCTCTTTTGTAACTGTACTTTGTCTAAAAAATATGACCTTCCCTTCGATTTTTCTAAAGGTTGTGGCATTGGAGCGTTCTTTTGTCTCGTGTCCTAACAGGGGGGGATTGTTGTCTTGTTGTGGGGGATGTTTAGTGGGTGGGTTCTTCCAGGGAGTTCCATCTTTCCATCCCTTTTGGCCCATGTCCGTCGGAAATCTGTCGGTGGCGGGCTGTCTTTACCCTCGAACTTTCTGGACAGTTTGTTTCTCATTCTGCGACCCTTATTATTATAGTTCCGGGTCGACACGTTTTTAGTCATTTTGTAAGTAGCGTAGTTATAACATAATCCACTACCTAATCCCTGGACTAACTGACCAATACCGTAGAACTCGACGCCGCTGGAGCTGTCAAGTGAGTTGTAGTCTACCTCAATGTCTGCATTCATAGTGTTGTTCGTGCTGTCGTCGGACTCTGTGGACCCCTTTTACCCTGTGCGTCGTCTTATGGATTAAGAACCTGTGGGAGAACGTCCAGTCGGAACCTATGCTTTGTAAGTGGGAAGAATTTTCAGTTAATGCATAATTTCTCATAAGGTCTCGCAATTCTTTACCGGACACCGAGGTATATGCGTCCCAGGTTACCTTCTCTGTATCTGTTGATCTATCTCTGCCGGGTTACCTTCGCTGTATTTGTTGATCTATCTCTGCCGGGTTACCTTCTCTGTATTTGTTGATCTATCTCTGCCGGGTTACCTTCGCTGTATTTGTTGATCTATCTCTGCCGGGTTACCTTCTCTGTATTTGTTGATCTATCTCTGCCGGGTTAAATTCTCTGTATTTGTTGATCTATCTCCGCCGGGTTACCTTCTCTGTAGTTGTTGATCTATCTCTTCTGTTCGTAATTGTCTAACTACTAGCTTCACTTGTCTTTTTGTCCGTTTGTCCTTGCCTGATGTCTTATTCATCACGGCATTTATTTCTGTTTTCTCAGTCCTAACCAACCTTTAAGAGTTGTGTGTCATATATTTGCTGTTATTTCCTTTAAAAGAATTGTGCTGAAATGTCTCTATATGCCTTGTATTGTTGTAGGCTGCTGTTATGTTTTCATAACGCATGTCTGTATATTGTTCCTGATTTTCATATTTGTTTCTTTTTTCCACATCTGTCATTTCTATAAAAAGAAGTATGTGTCTGTGCAAAGTCTGTTCTAGGGTAAAAACTATAATGTTTTCTCATATTTCTTTCCTGCCTCCAATGTCTACCTAATCTAGCTATTTCCCTCCTCAGATATCTGATTTCCAATTTCAATATATCTGTTTCTGATGGTTCCGTTCTCTGTCAAGACATTTTTTTTTCTTCTTTTAGTAAACACAATTGACGGGCTATCTTAATAATCAGTGTCTACTATATTAAAAGAAACTAGCCTACTTCGTATGGTTGGAGAACAATGTAGTGATATTTTTAATTTACAAATTAACAAAGGTCTTTCAGATTACCTTGGTGTATCTTGCTCCTATTGTTTCCACTGTTGCCAAGGATGTAAGGTTAACAGTTATGTCTCTGTATAAGGATCATACAGCCGACTGTTCCACGAGAACACAGTAAGTAACAACAACCCGTTGCTATGACCTCTAAGAAGTGCCCCACGTACGATATGTTTGTAGGCACGCACTGAGCAGCAGCAACTGCTTCGTATGACCTCTAGGAAATGTTTTCTCGCTCCTATCCACAGTTCGTCTGTCAATCCGGTATCAATCATAATGTCAGCTTACAAACGTTAGTAGCGACACCAAACAAACAATCAGCAACTCCAAAATAAAAAGACCCAAACGGTGGCAACAATCATTGTGAAGACAAACTTCGTTCTTCGTGGTTTCTCATAGTTACCTTTTTTTTTTTCTTTTTATTCGGTGAGGTTTATGTTTCAAGACAGAATAACAAAATCATTTTATTTCAGGTCCTGTCTTGTAACTGTCTGTCGTTCTTGTCTGTCTTGTAAATGTCTGTCGTTCTTGTCTGTCTTGTAACTGTCTGTTATTCTTGTCTGCTTCTAAGTGTCTGTCGTTCTTGTCTGTCTTGTAAGTGTCTGTCGTTCTTGTTTGCGTTCTAACTGTCTGTCGTTCTTGTCTGTCTTGTAACTGTCTGTCGTTCTTGTCTGTCTTCTAACTGTCTGTCGTTCTTGTCTGTCTTCTAACTATCTGACGTTCTTGTCTGTCTTCTAACTGTCTGTCGTTCTTGTCTTTCTTCTAACTGCCTGTCGTTCTTGTCTGTCTTGTAACTGTCTGTCGTTCTTGTCTGTCTTTAAATGTCTGTGGTTCTTGTTCTCAAATCCTACCTTGTCAAGTTCTGTTGTTTGTCTCTTTTGTTGTTATCTAAAAATCGGTTTTCTCTAACTCTTTTTTCATCAGTCTTTTACATCTCTTCTTCCACTGGACCAACTTGTTCTCATCCTATTGAAATTTCCGTGCTATTGATTTGTGGTGTGCATTTTCATGTGCAATGTTCGCAGTTATACTGTCACAGCCTTCCACTGTCTCCGGAGTTTGCCTGTGCTATGAAAAGGGAGTCAAACCAGGTCTCCCGTTGTTCCTGGAGGAGGGCATCCCTAGGCTCTCTGGTTTGTTGTTTCTAGAGAAGGGCATCCCTAGACTCTCTGTTTTGTTGTTCCTAGAGAAGGGCATCCCTAGACTCTCTGTTTTGTTGTTCCTAGAGCAGGGCATCCCTAGACTCTCTGTTTTGTTGTTCCTAGAGCAGGGCATCCCTAGACTCTCTGTTTTGTTGTTCCTAGAGAAGGGCATCCCTAGACTCTCTGTTTTGTTGTTCCTAGAGAAGGGCATCCCTAGGATCTCTGTTTTTTTTGTTCCTAGAGCAGGGCATCCTTAGACTCTCTGTTTTGTTGATCCTAGAGGAGGGCATCCCTAGGCTCTCTGTTTTGTTGTTCCTAGAGAAGGGCATCCCTAGACTCTCTGTTTTGTTGTTCATAGAGAAGGGATCCCTAGATTTTTTGTTGTTCCTAGAGGAGGGCATCCCTAGACTCTCTGTTTTGTTGTTCCTAGAGCAGGGCATCCCTAGACTCTCTGTTTTGTTGTTCCTAGAGAAGGACATCCCTAGGCTCTCTGTTTTATTGTTCCTAGAGCAGGGCATCCCTAGACTCTCTGTTTTGTTGTTCCTAGAGAAGAGCATCCCTAGACTCTCTGTTTTATTGTTCCTAGAGCAGGGCATCCCTAGGTTCTCTGTTTTGTTGTTCCTAGAGCAGGGCATCCCTAGGTTCTCTGTTTTGTTGTTCCTAGAGAAGGGCATCCCTAGGTTCTCTGTTTTATTGTTCCTAGAGAAGGACATCCCTAGACTCTCTGTTTTGTTGTTCCTAGAGGACTCTGGCTCTCCTGATCGATAATTTGAGGATTGCAGTATCCTTATCCAGCCCTCATGTTTACAGAGATGGATGGGCCCAATAGCCTGGCTCTCCCCTGCAAATGAATGCCTATTTCATATTGCTGTATTGTTCGTTTTCTGTTTGAACTGTCTAGACCTTGAACTGTGGCTGGAAGAGTACTGTTTCAGCGATGTACCTGCTTGAATAATGGCTGTCCAGCAGAAATCGACGTACCTTTAGTTGTTGTTTTTTTTTTAACATGGCAAGTTATCATGCCCCAACCTTCGAAATCTGTTTCTCATCTGACTTGAGTGGGACTATCTACAGGAGATGTTAATCTTTCAGTGTATTGACATTGTCAACAATTATGGAACAATTATTTAGGAAGAAATATCGTCATTCCACTTAGCCAATGTATTGAGCATATCTGGTTTAATGAACATTACAAGATGTGTGTTAATTACCAAAGTTAATATTGATTATTTCAATAATTGATTGGAATGTGGACCCGATGCTGACACAGTATCCAGACCCAGGGCCTGTCTTTAGTGGTGTGGGTTTACTGGAGTGTGGAATATATTCTTGTCTTCCCTCTCTTTTCCTTGTTGAGTTATATATTCTTACATTACATTAGTAGCTTGCTCCATGTGAACATCGCACGATGTCTTCAGCTCCATCCACATCCGACATGCTGGGTTTACTTCAGGCTACTCTGAACCAAGTCAGCAATGACTTGAGGTTCAATCATATCGTTTCAGAGGTTGACAGATTTGACGGGGACCCAGTAAAGTTGGAACTCTGGCTGGAGGAGCTTGACAAGATCATGGAGGTGAGACTTGCTGATCTGCCAAAATAGAAAAACATGGTGTACCTGCGCACTACAGGTTCTATGGCGTAGTTTGTTAGGCAGAGCCTCCACCTTCAGGAGTCATGGGAGGAGTCTGTGGCAGTTTTGTTAGCACGCTACGGTGTGTTGCAGACTCCCCAAGAGGCCTGGCACACGCTAGCCTCGGTTTGACAGATTCCCCGAGAGTCGGTTCAGGCATTGGCTGACCGTATCAGCGAGGCAGCCACAGCTGCTTACTCTGCAGCAAAATTGCTATCTCCGCTGGCTCAGAGGAAACTAGTGCAGTCGGTCATAGATGCACTAATCCCCGAGAAGCATTAACACACAATTTTTACGGGATAAACATGTTACTTTTGAGAGAGCCATATATATGTATAGCTTTAGCTGAGAGTGAACTTACTAATTCCGTGAACCTTAGCTGTAGTGAACGGCAAATATTTTTTTGGGGTTCTTTGACCACCAGTGAGATCCGGCAGTGAGATCCGGCAGTGAGAGAGGCTCCACGTCCTGTTTCACAGAAGCTGCCCCGTTATATCAATCAGTCAATCAAATACCGTGCCGCGGGGCGTAGGCGATCATTTCTCTCCACAATACCCTGTCTTTAGACTTGATTATGAGATCTGCCGGTGACTTTCTTCCTAGCCACACTGACAGCCCATCCAGTAACTTCTCTCACTGTCTTCGTATGTCTCTTCTTCCCTCAATTTTTCCAATTGCCACAAAAATGTCATATAAATCTCGATTGCCTGCTTTTGATCTTTGCTGTAATCTGCCTTTTAACTCCACCCTCTCTTAAGACTTCTTCTTTGGTTTTCTTAGCTGTCCATGGTACCTTCAACATCCTTCTTATGAACAACATTTCCATTGCTTCCTTTTCTCGCTGTACTCTCTTATTCATACATCATGCTTCACATTTTTAAAACAAAGTTGTCTCGATGTAACATTTAAGTATTCGGACTCATGTTTCTATTGATATGGATCTGTTGCACAAGATGTTTCTCATTTTCTGGAATGCAGACATGGCCTGAGCACGTCTACTTTTTATTTCATTGTGACATTTCCCATCAGCTGCTATATTTGTTCCTAAGTACTTGTCTATCAGCTTGTTTCAGTTTTGTGCCATCGATGGTACTGCTACATTTTGATGATATTCTTTTCTTTGAGATGACCGTCATTTCAGTCTTCTTTTTTATTCAGGCTGAGACATTTCCTTTTACCTTCACGAACCACTATGTCCAGAAGAGCCTGTAGCACCCATTTATTTTTAGCAATGAGAATTGTACCCCGTCATGTGGCTACATGAAATTGCAACAAACAAGAAAATAAAGAATAAAGCTTCATCATATAGAGCGATAAACGGCTACAGTAATACTACCTTAGCGTAGGTTGGCGCACGTGTTAGCTGTACACGATTACGTGTTTAACGCATAACATGAAAGATTCTGAGCAGATATTACGGCACAAACATGGTCATCTAACATGGCTTTGAAACCAGGCGTCACAAATGAGAAAACTTGGATGAAACGCAATATTACATTTCGAATGCTTTTTGCAAATAGAATAACAGTAAGCTCCTTTCAAATCAGCAGTGGTAATTTTATAGATAAAACGTTCCGTCATCTGTTTTATATTACTTTCTATTGTGTAATACAATAATAAATACACATATGCCAGTATTAAGGGCAGCTCATTTCACCAGCATAACAAGTTATATATCATCTCCCGCGATGTTTGGAAGGATGGAGTTTCTGAAGAATCTGTTATTCTGTGTCCTGGTAGGACAGGCCACCGCTGAAAGTAAGATAAATTTTATTCCAGGGTTGATAATTATTTGAGAGGTAAAGTTCAGGGCAGTGATGTAGAAGGACAGATAAAGTAACTGGCTATAACTGATAATGACAGAGAAAATAAAGCAGCTTTTCAGATAAATGGTAGGACAGATATAATGTGGTATTTCTATTTTAATATTTGGCAAACTAAATACGTTTTTTAGCACAGACGGAAGAAACAAGGTGAAGTGATGTGAGTTTCAGTTGGGAAAAGAAAAAAAAACAAATGAGTATCTCTCAGTTGATTCTTAGTACAGAAATGTCTAAAACACGAAAGAATCATTGAAAGACAGATAACATTAAATCTACAATTACGTGTATGGTAACTACTTTGCTGAATCATCAGAGAGACACATTGTCTTAAGAAGGAATGTACTTGTTCCTGTCTGTACACTTGACCTATTTTCGTCATTGATGTGAGCTTAATATTTACTCATGTCCTTGTTTATTTTCTGTACACATGTAAATTTTTCCAATAGTGCATTTCACATTATTTTGTACGTCTTGTCACTTATTCTTTTCTCCTAAATCTCCACCAAAGTATATAAAGATATTATCATTCTCACTCTTGAAGTATCTTGATTAAAAAAAATATATTTTTAAGGGCATGCATCTTTCCCACGTCAACATATGCCTGTGAGACCTGGACACTTAACAAAACAGCTGAGAAAAACATAAATACCTTTGAATATAAATGCTACAGAAGAGTTCTTCAAATATCATAGGCACAAAAAAGAACAAATACATCAATATTACAAGAACTTAATATTGTAGAACGCTGGCTAGTAAAGAGGATTTAAAAAAAAACTTAAATATTTTGGACCCATTAAACGTTATGATAATCTAGAGAAGACAGTCTTGGAAGGGTACATAATGGGATCAAGAAAGAAAGGAAGACCAAAGCGAAGATGATCTGCACATGGATGCATCAGCCGAAGGTCATCTTGCTCATAATCGGGAGGCCTGTAGGAGTGCTGGTATGGCGGCAAAGTTCCGCAAATGAATGAGTGAATGCAAATTATATTTCTTAATGTGTTTCAAATATGCCTTTGATTTGAAAAAAAGTTTTGACTGAATGCGATTTATTCTTTTTAAAATTATTTCATTAAAAATATGTTCAGCTGAGTTACGTTTTCGTCTGTGTTAAACTGAGTAAGTACACATACATTTTGCCATGACAATTGCCCACTATAAAATCCGTTGTTTAACATTACTTTCATCTTAGACGCTGGCTACAAAGCTGATAGTGCACCTCTTGATGTTGTCCATATATCATGCAACCATCATTTTCCATGTACTTAACCAATGTGTATAGAAGGAATTTGTCTTATTGTGCTGTTGTGTCAGTTTTGTGTAAAAGTGCTAGGGCTGTATTTAGCCTGAGCATTGCATAAAATATTCAAGGCATAGCAATATTGTAACAGTAATTTAACTTACTATTTAGTAACTTTAGCAGTATTTTGTAATAGTAGTCGATACATGTATCCACATATGTAATTAGTTTACTGTAATAATTAAATATACAGCTAAATAGTCTACAACACCAGCTTTGATTATTCTCAAGGTTTAAAATAAATCCATAGATTAGTGCACAGATATAAAATAGTGACGTGGAAACAGGTGTTAACATGAGCAGAAACCTGAATTTTGTCAGGTCGTTTTGGTGAAAGTGCACTTGTGTTTGGAATGAATACGCGGTTCTAAGGACTGCAAACGCGCCACATACAGCCTCTGGCAGTCAAGTCCAGCTCCTGGCCTTCCCGTTTCAGAACTGTTTAAACTGACAGGAGAAGGGGCGAGGGCGAATATCTGGCGCCTGAAAACCAGTTACTTAGGGTAGATGAGTGTCACGTTTGGTAGCTCATCTGCCGCTGTTGGCGAGATCTTCAGCTGCCGTGCGTGGAGCGGTGCTCTTCCCGGCCAATGAAGAAATTTGCAAATGAGGTTGCCGCGCAGCATCACTGCGGAAAAGGTGGTTGAAAGAATAAAGCGAAGCAAACAGTCAAATCACGGCACCTCTGGTCTGGAGGTCGGCCACGTCCTGAGTGCAGTCATATCGTGTGAAATGCATGAACCGGTTTGTCCCAGAGGTTAAGTCACTGCTGGCTTGACTTTTCAAATGCCGCGCGTGGAGTGAAGCTCCTCCCGGTTAAGGAAGTAAATGCGGAAATAAAGGTTGCTGTGCGGCGCCGATGGGAAAAGGTGGTGGAAAGTGAAGTTTAACCTGGTATGTCCAGTAGTATCGCTACGAGAGCTATACCACGGCACCTCTGCTCTAGAGGCCGCCTACGTCCGAAATACACCTACACTGGTGAAATATGCCTAAACCGGCACACACCAGGGGTGGAACTCGATGGCTAGACATGTCATGCCACCTCCGCTCTAGAGGTCGGTAACGCCTGATAAACACCCATACTGGTGAATTTTGCCTAAACCGGCTCATACCAGGGGTGAATCTTGAAGGCTATGAATGTCACAGTACCTCTGCCCTAGAGGTCGGTCCCGTCCCAAACATGCCCATACTGGGAAATGCCTAAACCGGCTCAACCCAGGGGTAGAAGTCACTAGTGGCGAGGAATCGTCCTCCTGGACAAAAGCTCCATCCTGGTCACAACTAGGAAGGGTAGCGGCCACGACCGCAAAATGCTGAAGTCGGAGACACTGGACCAGGGAAGTCTAGATAGGCAACCACCTCTCACCCGGCGGGGATGTCTGCGTATCCTAATCACGCTGAGGTTTTCCGGTGAGAAAGTCCAACCCTGGACTGGATGGGCAACCACCTCTCACCCGGCGGTGATACACGGGTATCTCAAAACACGTCGAGGTTTTCCGGTGAGAAAGTCCAACTCTGTCCTGGGTGGGCTAACGCCTCTCACCCAGCGGGGATGCACTGATATTCCAAACACGTCGAGGTCTTCCGGTGAGAAAGTCCAACCCTAGACCAAACTGGTGCAATGAAAACCACGGTGTCACGCAATCCCGCTTCCGAGACCCACCAAGAATACAGGCTAAAGCACTGTGATACTCTGAACCCCTTGTGGTCCTTCGTGGAACTCATGTGGTCTATTTTGGACCACACAGGGGACCACCGGACCTAACGAGGACCACATGTGTGAATTCAGTAGGTTCACAGTGCGGTTTTTGGTGGTAGAAGTGAACGAAGAAGAAGAAGAAGAAGAAGAAGAAGAATGAATACGCAAATACTGTTTCAAGAGAAAATATTTTATAAGTCAAATCACGATATCACTTTTTATTACTGGAGTTAATCTTGCTCTTTTTACTGAACAGTTTTTGCATTTTTGAGTTATCTGAATATTCTAAAACGCTGCTGTTTATCTAATGATAAGGTGACCATATGTTCCGCAAACCAAAGCAGGAAACTCACCCACCAAAAATATTGCTATTTAACCTTTACTGTCTATGCCAAACTGAAACTGCGAAAGTCTTCACCAATTCAGTGCTCTCTTCGGTAATGCTTACGTCCATGGCTAGTATTTTGTGTTACAGTTCACATAAAAAAAATGTAAAAAGCTAAACATAAAGGAGCCGTAGCTTATTGTGACACTAACAGTAATTAGTAGACATTACAGCTGCTCTGCAGCAGATGATGTACTTGGTACTGGCTCCTCTGAAGTTACGGTGCAATATTTCTGTGAGGAATGTATTTTTCCAAGTAGATATGGGCGCTGCAGGAGAGTCTCTCTCTCTGTCTCTCTCTCTGAACCTTAAGTGCCCAGGGCACATGGGGCTTCCGCATTGGTTTTCCAAAAATGCCTGTCCTTTGCCTTTTTTTCTGCTCTTGCCCAGGTGAGCCCGCTACTGCCCAACATGTCTCTTTTGGTCTTCCTTATTTCCGTTACCCTGTGGTCCACTTTAGTGCTATTTTTGGTAGTGAGTTGTCAGTCAACTGCGTGGTTCCCAGGATCTGCAAAGAATAGGACCATTGTACCCTACCACGCATTATCATAAAAGGCCACTACGGAGGGTTCGCATAGGGTCAGCAACCCCATCTAGTAAAAAACTATCAGACTGCTACAGAAACAGAAGCAAGGGAAAAAACAAATGCAGGTGGAAGGAGAAATGCTTATCAGGAAACTGAGCCCGTGAAGGTTGTGGATGAAAGCCAGCCACTGCAAGAGAGTGTCGTGGAGTTTTTCCCATGTTTTTCCTGCTCCCTTAAAGGTGTATTTAACCATAAGCATCGCTTTCGATGTTTGAACGCTAAGTTGCATTTTTCTGGCTTGTCCATATCGTGTTTATGTATGAGAAGATTCTTCATTGGATGCGTTAGTTCGAGACAGGCAGAGAATAAATATTGAAACTGGTTCGCTCATTCCTGTAGATATTCAACAGACTTGTCATGAAAACTGGTGATAATATTCATCACATCTGTTTTATCTGACGAGACCATCGTTTTCTAGACGGAGAATCAAGATTTGGAACAGAGTTGCTTCTGCTCCTGCAGGAGATCGTCAAATGCAGACAATATTTCCAGTGCTGAAATTGTTTGTTCCTGAATTTTTAGGACAGAGATAAAATGAAAGAAATATTGTGAACAAAGAAGAGCCACAGCACAGCACATAGATTTACGAAGAAAGTTCGCATTATCGTAGGGCACATCTGTTGAGACAAAAAAATTAGAATTTCAATGGAGAAAAGAACTTAATGATTCTCTCCCCTGCTGGCGTTAGTTAAAGCCATCTGGTTTTTCCGTATCCTAGAATCCGTTGGTATTCAACCAATGCAGAGTCACAGAATTCCTTCATTTCTTCCACACGAACAATGTAAATATTAAAGTAGGAATACACTTGAACAACAACAGTTTCAACACCAAAATGAAGGCAATCCGCTGCCGTTTGCATTGCGCTGTGGACAATGCGAGCTGAGCAGTCAATCCTCGCAAGTGTATCGTCAATCGAAGAGTTTAATTTGGCAAATACATTGTTTTGTCATTTTCTTTGAAAACCACCGAAGTTTGTGTTAGCATTGTCAGGGCATAATCCCACAAATTCTGTAGTGAAATCATTCTGTTTGAACACGTTAAGTAGAAGCTCACAAATGGTGTCTGATGTTTCGGTAAATATTGACTGCAGATCTAATAACTTAATTTCCACACCCAGTGACGGCACAGAATATCTCACAAGGAGTGGGAAGAGCTTTATGAAGTGAGGCATCTGCCATTACTGTCACAAATGTTGCTTTCTTTAATTTTTCTTGAAGTAGGTCAACCTGGGCAAGAGCAGAAAAAAAAGGCAAAGGACAGGCATTTGTGGAAAACCCTTGCGGAAGCCCCATGTGCCCTGGGCACTTAAGGTTCAGAGAGAGAGAGAGAAAGAGAGAGGTCAATGACACATGGAAAAAAGGGTGCTAATTATTATGGTCTCACATGTTGAGCTCCCTTACATAAACTTTGGCTGAAACAAATGTTGAATCATTTTGTTGGTACTAGTCACTGAGAGAACACTGTGATTGTGACATAAGGTGTGATATACAAATGAGCTTTCTGCAGCTGCTAACTTGGCTTCCATGCTCCCAAACGTTGCTGAGGAAATAGTTTGTCACGGGACGGGCGGATAGTGCTGCTGACACAGATAGCTTATGTCGATCAGTCTTGGGATGTTTTCTGATATCCGATCTGCCAGTGCGATAAATTTAAAATTCAGAATTGCAAGTATCACATCTAACATGGGAGTCATTGTCGGTTCTTGCCTTCTTTATGAAGGGGAAATTACTCTCTAATCGTTGGTTCAGTTTGGGGTTAAAAGAGGAGGCGAAAATTTCATTAACCCGTCAAATAAGGTTCATTTGGTAAGTTAGTAAAAGAGATAACATTAAACACTCAGTAAAGCTCATGAAATGTTCCTTATATAATAAGTAAATAAGTACAGTACTACTAATAAACATGACAAAAATTCAAACCACCCTCTCAGTCGTTTTGTCGATAAAAAACTAACGCTGGATCAAACATTTAGCACCCCGAAACTTTTTCACCAACTCTGTGAATGGTTAATTTAGTCATGACGAAGATAACTAAGCTCTAGTTGTTTCACCGTTTCTAGAACAAGTGAAGATCATTTCTAAATAACCAATTAATGTATGCCACACTTTTGTATCACGTTACAATAGAATAATAAATACTTCTGATAAAATAAGGGAAGCGCTATTTTAAAATTAATGGATGTTGTTTTTATTTCTTTACATATTTTTTTTAAACTTTAAAATTTGTCCGGCACAAAGCGGGACATTTGTGCGTCTCGCAAAGACTTTCGGCGAAGGCAGGACACCAATCTAAAAAGCGGGATTGTCCTAACTTAAGTGGGACGTATGGCCACTTTATCTAATGAAGACCTTTAACTTTTATTTCTTTTTTTTTAATAAGACCATGTGTTTCTATACTAAGATGTCCACTGTGCTAGTTTATCTAGGATTCAGAAAGACTAGCAAGAACAAATGGAGTACATTCTTATATAGAAATTCTCACAAAGGTGAAATGGAATTATGCTGTACTTTTTATGCTGTTTTTATTGTTGTTGTCTGAACGATTTTCTTTAACTGATTTTAACCAGTAATGAAGCTTGTCTTTACAGTATTTTCTGACTGACACAACAACAATACCCATACTCGCTACTGCTACAACGAAAGCACCAGTGTCACAATTGAAAACATCAACTTGACTTCCAGTAGCACAACAGAACTAACAGCAGAAAAAGTTCATCAAATAAATAAGACTCAAACTAAAAAGTACACATAGAATACATTTATTGTGTAAGGAAAATGAGTGGTGAAATTGATGAAAAATGAAATGAAGCAACACGGCTTGACAAAATTACAAACACACGATTCCCGGGATGATTACGCTATATGAGAATCAGCAACTGTCAAACAAATGATCAAAAAGAAAGTTACATACTCACAAGATTACCGAAGACTTCTCACAACTTAACGAATTCCAAATATCTCCACAGAATAACTCCTAAATATGGCAATAACATCTGCCTGTCTTAAATAGGACAGTACTACACTATACGCTACATTTTGACAAGTTCTGTTACAGACTAGCTACAAATTCCAGTAAAGCTTAAGGAGCATTAAAAACAACTCTCTATAAGCAGTCTATCTAAACACACACTGAATATTAACTCAAGACTACATCTCACTAAAACGAAGTACTTCATCTCACAAAATAAAAACTGACTGAACTGCCTAAACTACAACCTAAACTAAAATCTAGTCATCATTTATGGCCCTTAAATATTCCCTACAAAATCTCCCCAAATTTCCTGATTGTTCCATCATGAAAAAATCAGTTCACATAAAGTTACATGCTTTTATTTCCTTTAGTTTTTATAGAAAGAACATCTTCACAACAATTCTCCCTGTCTCTTAAATTGTGTCTTCTGTGTCCATAAACATTCTTCCCATTCAAAAAAATCCCGTGACAAGTCCAACTTCTTTTCCAGTCAAAACATGACCTGAGTGTTCTAAAAATAGATCTTATTTAAGTCCAAAGATTTCTCACGAAGTTAAAGTTACTGTATAATTCTCTAAATAAATTTTAAATTTGATTTTTCCCTTTCACTAAAAACATATGCAACTTACTCTAATAATCTACTAATATGCTGCTACACATGTGGTACCCGGGATCTACAAAGAATAGGACCACTGTACCCTACCACGCATGATCGTAAAAGGCGACTAAGGAGGGTTCGGCATAGGGCCAGCAACCCTATCTGGTAAAAAAACTATCAGACTACTACAGAAACGGAAGCAAGGGAAAAACTATATGGAAATCTAAAAAACTAAGCATGAATACGAAATACATGGATATTTAAGAGTAATGTTCTAAGTGTATTACTTTATGGAAGTGAATGCTGGAAAATCACCAAAACCATAGAAAACAAGTTGAATTCTTTCTAGACTAAATGTTTACGAAGAATTAGAAAAATAATTTGGCCAAACACCATAAGAAATAACATCTTGTTCGCAGAGATGCAGATGAAGCCACTGACAGTAATTATTGAGGAAAGACGCTGGCGATGTTTAGGGCATGTGCTCCGAATGACTGATAACTCACTACCAAAAACAGCACTAAGATGGACACCACAGGGGAACAGAAGTAAGGGTAGACCAAAGGAGACATGGAGAAGAACAACAGAGAGGATGTTGAGCAATAGAGGGCTCACCTGGACAAGAGCAGAAAAAAAGGCAAAGGAAAGGGATTTGTGGAAAACCCTTGCGGAAGCCCCATATGCCCTGGGCACTTAAGGTTCAGAGAGAGAGAGAGAGAGAGAGAGAGAGATGCTGCTACACATACATTATTAGTGTGACAGTTCATGAAGAGCACATAGAGAAGTTTCGCACGTTAAAACTTATATTAACTTACATTTTTTCGGCGACATTTGAGGAAGGAATAAACGATAGAAAGTTGCTTTTTGGGCTAAGTGGACATCATTTCTTTCCTCGGCATGCTCGTAGGTACAACATTTCGCAAAGGAATTACAGACATATATGTTTGTGTGTGTGCGTGCGTGCGCGCGTGCGTGTGTGTATAAAAGAGCTCTGACATTTAATGAATAAGACTGATTTTATTACGTCTAATAAAACAATATAATAAAAGGTAATTTTGTCTTTTATGGAA
Organism: Achatina immaculata; assembly: GCA_009760885.1. Lineage (NCBI taxonomy): Eukaryota > Metazoa > Mollusca > Gastropoda > Stylommatophora > Achatinidae > Lissachatina > Lissachatina immaculata. Next base: position 18,427,333 of record CM019695.1, read on the forward strand.
GATAAAAAATGCTCTCTATGAAGCAAAGCATGGAATCCAAAGAGACAACCTTCATCTATTATCTGACAATTTTTCATCGCCGACCGATAACGAGACGACAAAGAAGCCGCCATTTTGCTGAATTAGTCAGAGGAGCAATGTTACGTAATCAGCACGGAGCAAAAAGTTAACATTAAATTCTGTTTAAAACTCGGAAAAATTGCCATTGAGACAGTTGAATTGAAGCGACAAGTATGAGGATAATTGTTTATCTCGTGCACAGTTATTCGGGTGGTATTCACAATCGAAGGTGATGTGGAAATGACTACAAGTGCAACTAGACATGGACGCCCAATTTCTGTTCGTAATGAGGAACATACTGCAAAAGTCAGATACCGGATACAAGAATATCGTTGTTTGACTGTGAGGATGATGGCAGATGAATTTGATTTTAACCTACAGACCATTCGTAAAAGTTTAGTGGAATGTTTGGGCAAGAAAAAAGTTGCATGCTGGTTTGTACGACATGCGATGTCTGATGACCAAAAATATCAGAGTGTTGTGTACGCAGAAGGCATCATTAAAACGTGTCGCAGAAGTAAATATTTCTTATATTTGATTGTTGCAGATGATAAAACATGGATTTTCCGCCATGATCCACAAATAAATGACATATTTTTTTTACAAGATTCGAACATTAATTTAGATGTAAAAGAAGTTATATCGTTAAGAACTTTCTCCTATTTTCAGTGAAAATGAAATATAACTGGTTGCTTTTTTTACCAAAGTTACCCATAAATATAATAGATCAAAGTTACATCTGACATCTAGAACTAGACATCTGTTCGTGCTGTGGAAACCCGTGGATTTTCTTCCGATTAATTTATTGTTTGCTCACTCAGATAAACTTTGTATTTCTGAAAACCAAGCACGTGTAAAGTCTTCTGTCACTTTCCTGAGCGTAGGTTTTGTTGGTTCTTACTTTAAAAATATAAATAACAGTGCATCAAAACAGGTTTACACTTTCTTGTTCAGGGATTACAGAGACTGAAGCGAGAATGTTTGATTTGCTCAACGGTAATTATAACAACTCGGCTCAGGGCGCAGGACCAAACTCCAGTCACGACTTAATTCAAAATATATTCTGCCCAGTTCTTGTTAGGAACATACATTCAGTACGTATATGTATGTATGTATTTATATATGTATGTATGTGTATATGTTTATGTGCACGCATATATGTATATATGCATGTTTTATGAATGTATGTATGTATGCATGTATATATGAATGTATATGAATTAATGATATACATACAAATATATATATATATGAATGTATGTACACATATATGTATTATGTATATATGTATATTATATATACATGTGTATGGTCATTTTTATGTAAATAATATAAATGTGTGTATGTATGTATATATGTATGTTTGTATGTGTGTATATATGTATGTATATATGTATGTATTTATGTATGTATGTTTGTATGTATGCATTTATCTATCTATATCTATCTATGGTTGGCAGTATATCAGTATACATCTGCCTGGCCTATAAGTCTAATTTATAGCTAATCTCTGCTTCTCTTTTTACTCTATCTTATAGTTAATCTCCCCTTGTCTTTTTACCCTAGAATATAGTTATTCACTGACTGTCTTTTTTATCTTATCTTATATCTTATATCCTTCCCGTGCTATTAAACGTCAAATAGGGCTCTCAAAGTAGTTCGCCAATTTCTCCTGTCTTCGGCGAGTCTTTCAACCTCATCAAAGGATTTTATGCCTTTTAGTTTGGCCTCTCTTAATAATGTCCTATTTAGAGTTTCACGCGGTCTGTCTCTTTTTCTTCGGCCTGTTGTGTTCCACTTGATAGCTTGTTTTTTGATTCTCTGATCATTTCTTCTCATCAAGTGACCAACATATGTCCATCTCCTTTTCCTGATCACCCATGATACTGGTTGTTGTTCAGTCATCTGTCTTATCTCTGCATTTTTCTTGAATTCATTCCACTTGATGCCGAGTATTTTCCTTAGGCATTTGTTTTCAAAAGAGTCTAATTTCTTTTCTATTTCTTTAGTTGTTTCCCAGCTTTCGCATGCATAAATGAGGGTGGATATTACATTTGAATTGAATAGTCTTAACTTAACTTGGTTTTTGTGCTTATAACTTTTGAATTCCATATGTTCTCAAGATTTTTGAAGATTGATGCTGCTTTTGCAATTCTGATCCTAACTTCCTTTCTAGTGTCACCATCCTGGTCTATGTAGCTGCCAAGGTATGCAAATTGATTGACTTCTTCAATATCTGTCCCTTCTATGTGTATTTTTCCATTTTGATTGTGAGGAATTTTCATTATTTTTGTTTTGTCCTTGTTAATTTCAGTCCTATTTTGCTAGCCAGTGAAGACAGACTATCTGTTTTTTCTTGCATGACATTCACATTATTACTGATAAGAGTTATGTCATCAGCAAAATCAAGATCTTCTAGTTGGGTCCCATGTACCCAGTCAATACCTGTGTTACATGTGCAGCATTTTTTCATTATGAAGTATATTGTAATCCCAAAAAGTAAAGAAGACAGTATACATCCTTGTTTCACGCCTGGTTCAATCTGGAACCATTCACTCATCCCTTCTTCTGTCTTGACTGCACAAACATATCCATTGTATAAGTCCTTAATGATCGTGACAATTTAGATCGTAGTCCATATAGACATAAAATTCTCCATAATGAATCTCTGTGTATGCTATCAAATGCCTTTTTAAAATCTATGAAATTCAGTATTAATGGTTTCTGCTTTTCAATATGTTCTTCAAGTATTATTCTGAGAGTAAAGATCTGGTCGAGACAGCTTCTCTCTTTTCGAAATCCTGCTTGCTCTTCTCTCATTGCAGTATCCACTATATCTTTGAGTCTATTCAAAATGACCTTGCAAAATACTTTTGACACAACTGATATTAAGGTTACTCCTCTCTAGTTGTTACAGTCACTAAGGTTGCCTTTTTTTTGGTATTTTAACAATGATTCCTTTCTTCCAATTAGAAGGGACCTTTTCTTCTTTCCAAATATTGTTAAACATTCTCTGTAGTTGTCTATTGTTGTCACTATTGATAGCTTTTAGCATTTCGGCTGTTATTTCATCTTCACCTGCAGCTTCGTTGTTAGCCATTAAATTCACTGCTGTTTCAGTTTCGTGCAATTTAATGTCATATAGGTTGACATTTAGTTGTGGGGCTGGTAAGTCAGTTTCAAGGTTTAACAATTCTTTTGGGTGTGGTCGATTGAGTATTTCTTGGAAGTGTTCAGCCCATCTTTGCTTTTGGTCTTTATTTGATGTTAATAGTGTTCCAGTTTTGCTAAGGATTGATCTTTCTTTAGATGTAATAGTACCTGTTAGCCTCTTTTGAATGTTATATAAAGTTTTGCTGTCTCCTATTTTTGCTGCTTTTTCTGCCTCTTTCGCCATATTGTCTATGTATTCTCTTTTGTCCCTTCTAGCTGTACTTTCTTGTCTATGTCTTTGTATTTTGCTTTTGCCGAATCTCTTTCATGATCTGTTGTTGCATTCAACATGTCTAATTTGACTGCTCGTCTTTCATGTATATACTTCCATGTTTTATCTGATATCCATGCTTTTTCTATTTGGTTTTTCCAGTCCAGCGCTTGCTTTTGCTGCTGTGATTATGGCTGTGCTGTAAGAATTCGATAACTCATCTATACCTATCTCCTCAACTTCAATGGGTGTTTTGGAATGATTGGCAAGTTCCTGATTTAAATTAATGTTAGTATTTTCTTCATGTAGGCTGTGGCTGTTTATCTTTCTGTGTATTGATTTCTTGTGTTGACTTTTCAATTTTAGTTTTATTTTCCCTATGCACAGGTTGTGGTCACTGTTGACATCTCCAGCCTATAAGCCCTTACATCCATGAGAGATGTTCTGTATTGCTTTCTAATACACAAATGATCTATCTGGTTTCTAGTTCTATCATCTGGAGATATCCACTTTGTTTTATGTATCTCTTTGTGTGGGAATATTGTGCCTCCAATGACCACGCCCTCTGTTAGACACACTTCAATTAATCTTTCTCCATTCTGATTAACCATGTCAATTCCTTCTTTCCCCACCACATTACCTTTTTAATCTAGATTATAGTTATTCTGCATGTTACGTACTTGCCTAATTTTCTCTCTGTTTATCTTCCTGTTACCAGTGTAGGAATATTTTGAAAGTTTATATTTTCCAATGTGGTATCTATTGTTTGGTATTTTAATAGGCCCATGTTGATTCATGTTTTCATATACTATCAATGCCTTAAACAAAAGTAAAAACATGAATAAGATTCTTCATCAAGTGATCATTGGTTTATGTTATTATCAATATAATTAAATCAATGTCCTTATTTGTTTGATTCATACCATAAATATGTATTATCACCAGTGCAATTACTAAGAACCATTTCAACCATACCTAGTATATATAACCGTGGAATAGATTGCGAGATGTTTAAAAAATGAAGACATTGAAGATAAATGTCACACCTAAGCTAAATGTAATTTGTAACGAGATGGGGAAGGCATTGACAGAGACAGAGGAAATTCTAGAAAGCTGGAAGGAATATTGAAATGGAATGTATGGTAAAACTTACTGTGAAAGCAGAAATCAACAGTGTGAATTATTATTGGAAGAGAATGAACCCGAACTGATAATTGAAGATGTTTTATGCGCAATAAAGAATCTGAAAAATTTAAATCACCAGGATATGATGAGATAACAGCTGAACTTATTAAAGCAGGAGAAAAGGAATGTGCAGAAATATATCATGCAATATGTAACAAGATATGACATTCAGGTACTTGGGCGCAAAAAATGGAAAAGAACTGTATTCATACCACTGCCAAAAAAGGGTAACTTGAAATTAATGGAGATAACCATTATCTGATTAGCCATATCAGTAAAATTATATTAAAAATCGTAATGGGTAGGCTTCGTAAGTAAACAGAAGAAGGAGACAGTATGGTCCAAGCTGGTTTTAAAAAGGAACAGGAACAAGAGATCATGTATTCAATATACGATTATAAAATGAAGTGCAGATATTTAATGTGAATCTATATTTTTATTTTTTATAAACTACTCAAAGGCATTTTCTTGTGTAAAATACCTGAAACGTTGGGAAATAATGGAAAAATGTGACTTCCAACACATTTGATATATTTAATATCACTGTTATATCTAGACCAACAGGCATCAATGGGAATACATTGTGAAACAACAACTTGGTTCAGCATAAAACAAGGGCTCCGTCAGGGGTTAATACTGTCTCCTGACAAGTGACAAAACAAATAATGGAGCTGAAATATAACTAAATCAGGGAAAATGTGAAGAGGTAGAGAGTTTTGAACTAATAATGCAGATAAATGAGGGACATTAAAAGGAGGGCATCTATCGCTCTTCAGAAAGTAAGACAACTGAATAAGTTGTGGAGATTAATTAATTAATTGATCTTTATTTCAAAAGGGTTAAAAGTTGAGTACGCTGGCCAGCCTGAGAGGAATAGACAGAACTACAAACATAAGATGTTTAAGGGCACACATCTTTCCCATAGCAAAAATGCTTGTGAGATATATACACTTAACAAAACAACTGAGAAACACATAGATGCCTTTAAATACTATAGAAGAGTGCTACAGATATTATGGGCACAAAAAACAGCACACATATCCATACTGCAAGAACTTAATATTGAAGAAGACTGGTTAGTAAAGAGGATTAAACAGACAGAACTTAAATATTATGGACGACACAATAAACGTCATGATAATTTAGAGAAGACCGTCTTGGAAGAGTACATAATGGGAAAAAAGAAAGAGAGAAAGATCAAGGACAAGATGCTGCAAGACATCGTTGATAATCTGCAAATTAATGCACCAGCAACAGGTCAGCTAGCTTATAATCGAGAACACTAGAGTAGTGCTGTTAAGGAGATAACTTCCGCAAGGAACATGCAAATGACTGACTGACTGACATATAACTGGTTTAGTATGATTTCAACATAAAATGTCCACATACAAGTATTATAAAACTAGTATACTTCATTCCCCTAAAACAGATTATCTCATTAGAAATGTCATAATCGGTTTTGTATTTTAATTGTAATACACTGCATATATAATTGAAAATTTTTTGGACCGAACTTAAATTCCTATTTTAAATAGGCATTCTTTTAAATCTATCATTGACTTGACCAATAGTACATGACACATGTATACATCATATGATCTATTTTATGCTGAGATGGCAAACTGTTTATAGTTGAGGTCCTGAGACGCATATGATTATTTCGCTCCTTTTCTTCCTCTGGTTTTTGCTCAAGTTGTCAGTAGCAAGTCATAAAATCTTGGTTCTTTGCTACTTACGCTATAATATCTTGCCACATTCCGGTGTCATTGATTACTTTAGGGTAACCTTTTCTTCCTGATAGATTTGCTTCGATATTCCAAAAATAGCACTAAGATGGACACCACAGGGGAACAGAAGTAAGGGTAGACCAAATGAGACATGGAGAAGAACAATAGAAAGGATGTTGAGCAATAGAGGGCTCACCTGGGCAAGAGCAGAAAAAAAGGCGAAGGACATGTTTTTGTGGAAAACCCTTGCGGAAGTCCCATGTGCCCTGGGCACTTAAGGTTCAGAGAGAGAGAGAGAGATTCCACTTATTTGTTCCATCTACATGTGATACCAGAGTAAAGTTCACTGTTTTGATATTTCATTTATTTGTTCCATCTATGTGTGATGCGAAGGAAAATCTCACTATTTTGATATTCTATTTATGTGTTCCATCTATGAGTGATACTGTGGAAAAGCTCACTACTGTGATATCGGACGAAGTTCAGTTGCCAATAAGACATCTGGGAACAGGCTAATCTTCTTCCAATAAGTTCACTTTGTTCTTTACTCAATCAAAAATATATGTTAGTTTTTACAGCAAGTTCTTGTGTAGAGATTTTGGACTATAGCTAACTTGCATCCTGAAAGAGAATGCTTGTAAGTTTTACTGATCGTCGCTGAATTGACTTTCTCTCAACCTAAAGAGTTGTACACCTGCAGGAAGGAAGTGATAAGAAGAAAGTTCTAAAAGTTCCTCCAGTGTCAGCAAGGTCTACAGTGACCAATCTCAAGCTGAAAAAAATTAATAGTATTTTAACTTTTAGATTTTGAAAGTGACCTAAATACTTAAGTATGTTTGGTGAGGTGTTTTAATTACTTTTCTCTTCACTTTCCTCCATGTTTGTGTTTGTTTTGTCTTATATTTATGTTCTCAACATCCTTCTGCCCGACTAGCAGCATTTTAATGCTCTCATTTGTTCAGCGAAATCTGAATGATATGTCTTTCAGAAACCACTCATGTATTTTTATGAGGCTCTCAATGGAGTCATTAAACGTGCCCAATTGAAAAGTGTAAAAGAAACTAGCCCAGGAATTATAACCATGGAAACATACAACATAACAAGACCTAGATTGTACAAGTGAGTATTTGAGTTTGATCATGTAAAAGTATTGTGTGTAAGAGACGAAAGTCACTGAAATAGATGAATAACACAGTTAACATGACGTAATAAGCCTCAAGGGTACCACATGAAGATTGTGTCAAGCTTGAGGTAAGTGAGAGTGGAGCTAAACAGCAACTCTCCATAGACAGTCCAAGTGAATTTCATTGTTTACAGCTGGAGGAGCTTCTGCGTATAAACTCATATCGTATTTGATGAAGAAACAAAGGGGCATACAAATCTGCAATTATAGTACAAGAAACATTCATAGCAATGTCGCAGAGTTAGACGGGGGTGTATGGTATAGATTTACGAAAACAGGAAGGAAGAGGAATTAAGGAAGAAAGAAATGTTAACTATATGGAGTAAACACAGTGAGGTAATTATGAAAGCAAACAGTAACAACGCAATATTTCGGCAAAATTGTCTTTATTATAAAAAAAGAAAACAAAGCCAACAAGTAAAAATACCCACAGAAACGTATATCCGATACGCCTTTTCTCTCTCTTTCTTTCTATCTCTCTTTCTCTCTTTTTCGCTCTCTCTCTCTCTTTTTCTCTCTCTGGCTATTTCCATTTCTCTCTTTCTCTCTCTTCACATGTTTAAGATAAGCTTCTCTTACTCAGCTTCCCACCTTATAATGCCCTACCAACTCTTGTAAAACATATAAGTAATATTCGCTCTTTTAATTTCAAAATTTTTCAACATGTGTTAGTTATGGACAATATGAATAGTCTTAAGTAGATTAAATTATGGCTTGACTGTTTTATTTTGTGTTTATACTGTTTTTCTACAAACTTATTAGTTTTGAATGAATGTAAGAATGCAATTTTATTTCATGTTGTTGCATAAATCAGAGTGTGGAATGTACGGGCAAGAACTATGTTTATTATTTATTTATGTAATCGTTTAATTATGTCTTCATGATTATGACGTTCATTAAAAATGTTGAATGACTGTGGCTGAGTGAAAGCTGTATGATGAAAGGTAGAATATTAGGCGGACAAGCATGCCCAAATCTTAACGCTTTGAAAATAAAATATGTTCGTTAGTCTTTTCTCTCTCTTTCTCTCTCTCCTTCTCACTCTCTTTCTCTTTCTCTCTCTCGCTATATGTATATATATATATATATATATACATCTGAGGATCCTGAACAGACAATGGCTGCATGTGGAAGAGGAAATATGAGGAGTCCGAGATGCAGCCAAACATGGAACACGGTCAGCTAGAGACTAGAGCAAGGGGCAGGGAAGAAAGAGGCTGACGGAATAGTAGGGAAATAGCAGTGTTGATATTTGCTATCTCACAGAACAGATGAGGAAGTCTAGTAGTAAAAGCGAAGAGGACATGGGAAATGAATATAGAAAATAGATAAGGAACAAGGCTGTTATTGTTGTCTTTCACAAGCATTTCATTATTGCTACTTTTTCTTGCTAATATTTCTTCTTTATTTCTTTCCTCTCCCTACTTATTAACGTAAAACTGCACCAAAAAAAAAACCTCCATTTAACTCCACTAGTACCGGTTTTACAGAAGTTACCATAGGAATTATAGCAACATTATAGTTTACTAGATAGAAAGTATTTTTAACAACACTTTAAAGAACACTAAAATGGCGCTTTATGTATATTTATGAAGTGTTTCGAGAGAAGAACAATAGTTGGTATTAATAACAAGTCAGTCTTCAGCTCCAGTGTAACGGTTACGAGACATGCGCCTATTTTTCTTTATTAAATTGCCCATGCCCTTTGGTATATTCAGGACAACACTTCGGTCTCTCTCTTTCTCTGTCTCTCTCTTTCTCTCTCCCTCTCTCTCTCTGAACCTTAAGTACCCAAGGCACATGCTACTTCCGCGCAAACGCCTGCCCTTTGCTGTTTTCCGCCCTTGCCTAGCTGAGCCCTCTATTGCTCAATATCCTCTCTGTTGTTCTATCCTTACTTCTGTTCCCCTGTGGTGTCTATCTTAGTGCTATTTGGTAGTGAGTCGTCAGTCATCCCGAGTACATGTCAGCGTCTTTCCTCAGTATTTTCTGTCAGTGGCTTAATCTGCGTTTCTACCAACAAGCTGCTGTTGCGTCCGGTGTTTGGTCAACAAATTCTTCTAATTCTTGGTAAACATTTAGTCTGGAAAGAACTCATCGTGTTCTCCATAGGTTTGTTGATTTTCCAGCACGTCACTATCAATATATAAGAGACAGTGACGCCGTCAGTCACCGCCATGGAATACTTGAGGAAATTGGTGCACATAGAGTTTTTTCAGAACTCATGTCATCATCATCATCATCATCATCAGTCCTCTGTGCTCCCATCAGAGTATAAGGCATCAACAAAGGTTTACCAGACAATCCTGTCCTGATGAAGTCGAGATACCTCAAACCATGTCTTTCCTGCTTCCTTCAGATCTTCCTGTATTGTGCGTCTCCATGTCCGCAATGGCCTGCCCCTCTCTCTTTTCCCTTGAGCTGTCCAAGTCAAGGCGATATAGGGAAGGCTTCTTTCTTCTACATTCATATGGAACGGTACAGTCAGTTTCGTCCGTCTTTTGACCTCTTTAGTAATGTTAGTTTGGTTATTTCCTCGTTTGCCATGCCTTCTTCCCAGTGTATTCTTAAAATTTTCCTGCGGTATCTTCCTTCAAATCCTCTCAATCTGCTTTCGATTCTCTTATTTGTTCTCTGTATTTCGGCCACACAAAAGACTGGATTTATAGATTCTGAACTTGAGGTTCTTATACAGAAGGTAAACATTCACCACAGTAATATCTCTATGCTAAGAAGAGTTTTTATTACTTTAGTTATATCTACTTTATACTACTTAAAACTTGCGAGAATTTCATAGATTTTATAAAGTAAAAAAAAAAAACAAACAAACCCAAAACCTAGGCTAGAAATAAAAAAACGTGACATTTTCACGTCGTAGTTGTCAGCTATCACATTTCTATTGGGAGGTAAAGACCCTACACCAGTCCTGGCTGTCTTTGTACTGACACAGAAACACCAGGTACCCATTTCTTAAGGCTGGATAGACCCTGATGTATGTAGACCAGACAAAAAAGGTTTTCCGCTTTAGTGCGAAATCGAACCAATGACCTTGCGTCGGGACAGCAACACCAAACATCCCATCTTAAAGCTCTATTCTGATTATTTATTTATGTCGTCCTCGAAAAATCAGAAAATACTGCCATACCAATTTTTTTTCATAAACTTGTTATTGACTTTCATTAATATTACACCGGGATTTTCTTATCTGCGTGTACAAAACAACACTTGTGTCATCTTTTCTGAAAGCTTCTTACGGTTTACATCGTTCCCTTGCCGTTAAACGTCACATAGTGCTCGTATAGTTATTTGTCAAGTTTTCCCTTTTCCCGACGAGTTTTTTAACTTCTTCAAGGGATATTATGCCCACTAAACTGGCTTCTCTTAACAATGTCTTCTTTAGAGTTTCACTTGGTAGACCTCTTTTTCTTCGTTCTGCTGTGCTCCACTTGATAGTTTGTTTTGTTCTCTTATTCTTTCTTCTCATACATGGCCTATATATGCCCATCTTCTTTTTCTGATCACCCATGAGACAGGTTGTTGTTTGCTCATCTGTCGTATCTACGTGTTCTTGAATTCGTTCCAATGTATACCAATTATTTTCCTTAGTCATTTGTTTTTAAAAGAGTTCAATTTCTTATCTATCTCTTTAGTTGATTTCAAGCCTTCGCATGCATAAATGAGGGTGGATATCACATATGAATTGAATAATCTTAACCTGCTTTCTGTGCTTATAACTTGTGAATGCCATATGGTCTTAAGATTTTTTAAGGACAATGTTGTTTTTCAATTCGAATGCTAACTTCTTTCCTGGTGTTACCGTCCTGGTCTGTGTAACTGCAAAGGTATGCAGATTTGGTTTACTTCATCAACAACTGTTCCTTCTAAGTATATTTTTCCTTCTTTATTAATGGGAGGTTTCATTATTTTTGTTTGTTTTTGTTAATTTCAGGATATATTGTGTTAGCCAAGGAATCTGTTTTTTTTTCATGCATCGATTTCACATTGTCACTGATAGGAGTTATGTCATCTGCAAAATCAAGATCTTATACTGGGCTCCCATGTTCCCAATCAATGCCGGTTGACAACTGTACAGCTTCCTTTCATTACGAAGTAAATTCACTGCAAGTCCATAAAGAAAAGGAGATACTATACATCCCTGTTTCAACCTGAATCATTCGCTCATTCCTTCATCTGTCTTGACTGCACAAACATATCCGTTATAGAAATCTCTAATGATGTTGACAATTGTAGATAGAATTACATATAGTCTTAATATTCTCCACAATGAATCTCTGTGTATGCTATCATATGCATTTTTAAAGTCTATAAAATTTAGGATTAATGGTTTCTGCTTTTCAGTATGTTCTTGAAGTATTATTCTTAGAGCAAAGATCTGGTTGAGACAGCTTCTTCCTTTTTCGAAATCCTGCCTGTTCTTCTCTCAATGCAGTATCCACTACATCTATTCAGAATCACGTCATAAAATATCTTTGACACAATTGATAGTAAGGGTACATCACTCCAGTTATTACTGTCACTGAGGTTGCTTTCTTTTGGCATTTAAATAATGATTCTCTTTTTTTCTATTTATAAGGGAATTATATTTATTTCCAAATTTTATTAAAAATTCTTTGTAGTTGGCTCACGATGTCAGTGTTAATAAATTTTAACATTTCGACTGTTATTTCATCTTCACCAGCAGCTTTGTTGTCAGCCATTAGATTCACCGGTGTTTGAGTTTCATTCATTTTACGGAACTTTATCTAAGTTGATATTTAGTTGTGGGGCTGGTAAATCAATTTCAAGATTTGTTAATTCATTTGGGTGTGGTCGATTAAGTATTTCTTGGAAGTGCTCTTTTCGTCTTTGGTTTTGACTTTTACTTGATGTTAATAGGTTAGCTGCTTTGCTGAAGACTGGTTTTTGTCTTCAGGTTAAAAAAACATGTTAGCTTCTTATGTATGTTATATAGAGTTTTTCTGTCTCTTGTTTTTGCTGAAAGTACAATGTGATTATATTTCCCCACCTGCTACTGTTCGCGACAAGTAGGCTGTTGTGTAATTATAAGGAAAAGTATTTTCTTGTATCTTTCTGCAATGAGCAATTACTTTTTTTCTAAAGTCTAATGCATCAACTGAATATGAATTCAAGCTAATCTAATGTGACTGCTTACACATTATGACGATGTTTGGCTTATCAGTGATCACACTGTGGAGAAAAAACTATATTGCTGTGAGAGTACAGATTCTGAAATGTCCAACACCGTATCCAACTTCTTCGTTGATGCTTCCAGTAACAGATTTTACTTGGATAAAGGTACACAGCTTGTGGTGGTTCTCAAGGTGATGAAGTATGACTATAGCATTATTTTTTTGGTTTAGTTCATGTGTTCATTGTGCTATACCATGATTATGATCAACATCTTCGCTACATTATTTGATATGAATATCTTAATCTCCGTTTATTTCAACTGCAACAACAATAGCATTATCTACTTGTAGTCTTCAGCTTGAGTTCGTAACATTTGTTGGTCGTGATGAACATTTTGAGGATAGACGTAATATGAGTTGATGTATAAACTGTGATGTGTTCTATTTTCTATTGTCTATGCACATCTCAAAACATGATGTTCCACAAGATTAGGAACACACGAAGCTTCAGTATGTTCTGAATGAAAAAGACATATCTTTATGTTTCATATATCTGAGATGTCAGAAGAGAGAGTATTCGTAATCAAAGTTATAAAGATAGCGAAATAGTCATCAGAAAGACAGGCAGACAGACAGGCAGATAGATAGATAGATAGATAGATAGATAGATAGATAGATAGATAGATAGATAGATAGATAGATAGATAGATAGATAGATAGATAGATAGATAGATTGATTGATTGATTGATTGATTGATTGATTGATTGATCTTTATTTCAAAAGGGTTAAGAATTGGGCACGCAAGCCCGTCTGACATTCTGCCCTTTATCATACTTCTTTCACTCTATTCCAGACATTCTACAAATATGCTGTTCATATAACAAACATAACTAATATTGAAGCTGAGAGACATAAAATAAAATATAACATTTACGTTTCGCTCTTAAACATTCACTCAGTACATAAGTAACTACATACATTATAAACGACTATCTACTAAACAAAATTTTCGGGACTATTCAGAAAACAATTAATTGTATTCGGTGTCTGTAAGAGCAGCTTAAGATAACTTTTAAGTTTTATAATTCATGGAGGCATGTAGTCGACATCAAATAGATACTGGGAAAGCTTGTAGTTGTAAGAAGGAGTATAATTTATATTTTTTATATATGATGGGAGGGTATTCCAAAGATAGCAGCAGAATAACTAAAGCTTTTCTTGTAAAGATCAAGTCTAGGTTTTGGAAGACATATGTTGTTCAAGCGTTGGCTGGACTTTGGGCTAAATTTAAGCAGGTTCCATAGATAAGGCAGGGCATGCCGTGAAAGAATCTGATGTACTAACTTGGCTTTGTTGAAGAGGAACCTGTTCTTAAGAGGTAGTATTTTGATACGTTTGTGATGATTAGTTGTTTGTGCTTGATCTTTGTCACTAATGAGCTTTACTGCTCGCTTTTGGAGAGAACAAAGCCTCTTTGTATTTGACACTGAGCAACCATCCCAAACTCTTGAGCAATAGTCTAAATGTGTTTGTATATGAGCTATGTAGTATGTCTTCCTAGTGTCTTGATCTATGAAGTGCTTAATTTTAGCTAATTAGTATACTTTTTGTGCGATGAGTTTTGTTAGACATTGCACATGAGAGTTCCAGGTCAGATGTTGGTCAATAATAAGACCTAGTGTTTTGTGCTCGCTAACGTTTTCTATCTGTGATGTTTCTGTACAGAGCCGAAGTGTTGTTGTTGTTGTTGCGTTTTGTAGTTTCTGTCTTGTTGTTATGAGCATTGATTTTGTTTTATCGGTGTTTATAATCATGCCATTATTTTTGCTCCATCCAATTAAATTGTATAACTCGACCTGAAGAGTTGATTCTAGATTAACACAATCATAGTCACTGGTGTAGACTGTGCAATCATCGGCAAAAAGGTCACAAGAAGAGTGTTTAAGATGAAGTGGAAGATCATTGATATAGATAGCAAAGAGCAACGGGCCTAGAATAGAACCTTGCGGAACACCAGTGTCAACTTTAGCAGAATTTGATAGAGAATTGTTGAAGAATACTACCTGTTGTCTGTCTGAAAGAAACGATGCAATTAATTTTATTAGGTCGGGGTGCAGTATATAAGTCTTTATTTTTCTTACAAGAATATCGTGGTCAATCATATCAAATGCCTTTTTAAAGTCGACAAAGATGGCACCACATAGTCTGTCGTCATTTATGTTTACTAACCAGTTTTCTGTCATTTTGGTAAGAGCTGTGTGGCAGGAATGATTGGGTCTAAAGCCTGACTGACTGTCTATGAGTAAATTGTTCTCTTGCATGTGTCGTAGAGTTATTTTGTGTATGTGTTTTTCGAGTGGTTTTGATAATGACGATAATATGGATATTGGTCTATAGTTGGTAAGATTGTTGGATGAGCCAGATTTAAAGCGAGGATACACCTTAGCAGTTTTAAAAGCCTCAGGGAAATAGCATTTTGCAATGCAATGGTTGTAAATATATGTTAGTGTATGTGAAATGACAGGTGCAGCATAACGTAAGATCTTATTACTAATATCATCAGGCCCAGCTGTATTGTTGCTTTTTTAAGGTTAAGAGATAACTGTGAACTTCACTGACTGTTAAGAATGGAATGTGTAACTGTTTAAAATCAGTACATCTGCTGTCCAGGAATGTTTGTAGTTCATGTAAGTCGCATACAGGAGCTGGTATTGATGATTTAAGAACGTTGATTTCTTCTTTGAAATGTGTACTGATATGTGCGCTAGTGTATGCGCCATTGATGGCTTGAGAATCACATTCTTTTCTTTTATTTGATAGGGTATTTATGGCTTTCCAAATTGATTTACTGTCTGATTTATTCTGTATTAGATTCCTGAAGTAATTTTTTTTCTCTTGTCTTATTAAGTATTGAACTTTGTTTCTGAGTGAACGGTAGGTCCTAAAGTCCTTGATTTTGTGCGCCCGGTCACGATCTCTCATGGATTGTAATATTTCAGGTGTTATCCAAGGTGGCTTCGTCTGGTGTTCTACTCTCACCTCTTTCATGGGGACATGTTTGTCTAATATATCTCTGAAGATCTTTAGCCAATATTCTATTGCCTCATCAGGGTCAGTTAGTTGGTACACGTGTGTAAGTGAAGATTCTTGCAAATCATTAAGGAATAATTCTAGGTTAAATTTTCTGAAGCTCCAAAATTTCATACTGATGTGATTGTGTTTAGGAAGTTTATACCCCTTTCTCGTCCACGTAGAGCAGACTGGGTAATGATCACTTAACGAAGTATGAGGGATGTTACATTCAATGATGTTTTCTGGTTGGGCTACATATATATGATCTAATAATGTGGATGATACTTCTGTTACTCTGGTAGGTTTGGTGACAATTTGGCAAAGATTATAGGATAATATAACATTGCTCCAAGTTAGGTTTGATTGTGTTAGATCTATGTTGAAATTTCCAAGAATGATAATATCTTTGAACCTAAAGGTTGAAACCTCATCCATCATAGTTGTGAAGTGATCGTACCACAGAGATGATGCATTTGGATTACGGTACAAAAGTCCAATAATTAATGGACTCTGGTTTGGCATTTTAATTTCCACCCAAATACACTCTACCTCTGATGATTCGAGGTCTTCTCTACGACTAAACTGGATAGTTGTGGAGACATACATTACTATACCTGTTTCTAGTTTCCTGGTTGGGTCACGCCGGATCAGGTTAAAACCGTTAATTCTAATATCTTCATCGGTTATGTTCCTGTTTAAACGGCTTTCAGATAAGCCAAAAATGTGGAAATTTTGATGTAATATGTGTGTTACTTCAGGAATTTTACCTAGTAGGTGATATACATTCAGATGGCCTAATCGAAGTCCTTCCTTATGTAACCATTTTTCGGTAGGTGGGGTCATTCTATTTTCCTGTCTCCTGTTACTGGTTTGAAAATAATTCCTATTATGATACCTAATACTGAAGTAAATACACTTTTAAATACTACACAGAGACACACTCTGTATATTAAACTTTCAACTGGTACACAACTCACTAGTTGAAATAACTGGAAGCTGAAAGAGAGACGCGTCTAACTACTGAATAATTAAACGCTGAAATATGTGAATTCACTAACAAGTTGAGTAATTAAGTATATAGTTCACACACACACACACACACACACACACACAGATACAACTCACAAACTGCAACGACCTGTAGAAAGTTGACAAGAGTTAGAAAAATAGATACAAAAGAAAAGGGGCAAGAAATAAAATGCAATAATAAAATGTAAAAATTCTAAATAAACGTAAGAATGAAGATATCAGTCACTATGTCTTGCTGAGTAATAATTCTTTTTCGACATTGCAGGTTGAAGGTTTCAGTTTGTGATGGATTACGATGATACTGCCATCAGTTTAAGGCATGTGGTGTCTGTAAGGTACCATGCCATGTGAATTATGCAGAGATAACATGTAGGCATGACTCAAGGCTGCATGGTTAAACTGCAACAAATACTGAAGCTCCAGATTTCTTTGAGGATGTTGCATGGAACGTGCTTGTGTGTTGAGCTCTTCCAATGAGCTGTGCGACGGAGGAAGAATCCTGACGTTGCTGACGCTCGTATCAGCTCGACTGACCGTCTGAGGCTGACGTGAGGGTAGGGGTGGAAACATTGTGTCATAGTCGGTGGTTTGCTGTGGAACAGGTGGTGCAGATTTGGAGGTCCCTTTAGTTTTAGTGCTCGGAGTAGAGCTGGCTTTATGGGGGTTTTTTGTTGGACGTGGGTGTTGTTTGTGGACATCCAACTGTACTGCGTCTTTCTGTAGTGTACGTTCTGGAAACTTTAGATTTTTGGCAAGGATGCTGGTACCAAGTTTTGATGTATGTATGTGGTCCCTGTACATCCGTTTCTTCGGGGCACCAGAGGCTGAGATGAAGAACACAGTGTGGTCTATGAAGACAATGTTGTTAACACGACAGTATGACTGAAGTGCCTTGTTGTTGATGTCTACCAGGCGGCGTCCAGGACCGGATCAGGGTGGAATGATGGAAGATAGGAAGATGGTTACAGTCGGATACTTTTCCTTGATGGCGGAAGTCAAAGCCTGCATGTCGGAACGTCTGATATTCTGGCCATTCATGCTGTCATTTATGCCAACATGTACGGAGATTTTCCTCACGCCCTGGTCTGTATTAAAACTTCTCAGTGTTTGCGTTATTTTCGCAATACCAGGTCCCGGTACTGCAACTACTGAGACAATGTCTTCGTCTGCTATGGACATCCGCTCGCTATACACGCCCTTTAGCAGAGAATCCCCAATTATTAAATGTGTTGTGCTGTCCGTGATTTTGTGAATGGGAATTTGCTGCGTATTTCGTTCACGTTGTTTTTGGTTAGATTGTGACTGGAGGTGGGATGCGTTGTTTGACTGAGATGATTGTTGTGTCCTGTCTGTCTGCTGAGTATCTGGTACAGAGCTTTGTTGTAGAGCGTCGAATCTGTTGGTGATCTTAACCTCCATGGGGTACTCATATTTTGTGATATGCTGGTCTTGCTCACCTGATAAACAGTCACTGACTTCACTCTGTTTTTGTTGGTTGTTTTTCTTGTGAGGTTTGTTTACACCGGCTGGCGACGATGGCTGAGCCTTCGGCTTCATGTTGAGATTAGTTTGACTAGCAGCCACTGGCTGACTGTGACTATCAGTTTCTGTCTGGATGTTTTTCTGTAGTTTTCTACTACTGCGGTGATAGAAAGACAGACAGACAGACAGACAAACAGACAGACAGACAGATAGATAGATAGATAGATAGATAGATAGATAGATAGATAGATAGATAGATAGATAGATAGATAGATAGATAGATAGATAGATAGATAGATAGATAGATAGATAGATAGATAGATAGATAGATAGATAGATAGATAAACTTTATTTTTACTCTATCTCATTAGAGAGGCAATACAGTTCTTCAACAGAACAGAAATAGAAAATCTGAGACTTGACGAAACTGAAGAAGTTGCTGGCTGTAGAGCACAATTCGAGTTCGCTGCATATTACTTTATTGGTGGATGGGACGATTGCAGAGACACTAACCAAGGGGTAACTATGTATATATATATATATATATATATATATATGTTGTTTTCGTATTTATATACATTTAGTACCACACACTTATTTGTTTTCTAAAACCATCAACATATACACTCTCATATTCACTATTCATATCTACTATCATATTCATATATTACATATATAATTCTAGAATACAGTTCTCTTCACCTTTACAACGTAATGTCGTGCTGAAAATCGACAACATAAATCATTTGGTAGTCCTTTCAATATTCATCTCTCAGACAGTCAATAGAGGATAGTAATTTTTAATGCTTCAACGAATAAAAGCCATCTAGCGTCATAATTCCAAGGGTCTCGTATTTGTTGGTGTATAACACCTTCACTAAACTGAAAGCAGAACTCAGCCTATTCTGCTACACTCTGTAACTAAGTTCTATATTGTTCAGGCCCAAGCTGGTTCATGACGTATACAACTCTCTGACATTTTATTCACCTACATCTCTAATATCAGTTAGACGTAGACAAATCATTCATGAGCAGCTTTTAAAATAGTTTTGTTTCATATTCATATAATGGGCTGCAGTATCATCTAATTCACAGATTGATATTACCATTTTCATGTCTACTTCTAAATGATCACGGCATTCATGTCCACGGAGACCTAACACTCCCAGTTAGACAACAAAAGATCGGAACAGTCACATAAAAGCAAAATATATTTTTAAAAGTGTTAAATCACCAGCAGTTTTTAATGTGATACCAGGATCTATATTTATACTACACATGTGAAGTTTGATCGTGCGTTTCTCATTTTTTATGCTCTTGTCTTGTCTTGATTTTGTTTTTTTTTCTTTTTTTCATAGTTTTGTCTCAGTCCTCAGACAGCTTTCAGTGTTAAGGGTAAGCCGACTTCCTGATAAGTCTCGGAGGTTTTCATTAAATGGTGGGGATAGTTAAGTCTTGTATTACCTCCTACATACAGTTTGAGAGCCTTTCACACTGTGTCCTTCCATTATTAGTACGAAATGTGTTCTTTTTAAAACATTCACACGCAAATGTAAATGCATCACAAATGATCGTCTTACCGAAAGTCGGTCGGAATTTTTTTTTTAAATCGGAAGATTGAGAAAATATAAATTTAATCTATATAAAACTCTGTGCTAGTAATGTCAAACATGGACAGCGACTGCTACAGACATAAGGGAAATTATCACAACAGAAACGAGATATATGAAAATAAAATACGACACGTAACAATAAGATAAAACATCAGAAATAAAACACCATTATCGCAAAATTTGATCATTTCTGTTGTCAAAAATAATTTTTGTACTATACTTCGTCCACGAATGTTTCCATCTCCCATTTCGCTCCAGAACGTATCGCCCCTCCTAATCGCCACCAGACAACCTGCTTCATATCTTCTCCTGCTGAAAAAGATTTAATCATTCTGGGGTTTTATGAGAAGAGCTGGATAGACAAAAAACCTTGTCAAAAAGATAAGAGAGAGACAATGTACTCTCATAGGACAGGCAATGAGAAGAGGGGGCATTGACAATATTATAACAAAAGGAAAAAAAGAAGGAAGAAGATCAAGAGGAAGACCAAGAGAAATGATACTGGATGGTGTGAGACAGGATGGCGTGAGAGGAAATCACCAACTGAACTGATGGCCTGCATGAAGGATCAAGTACTCTGGAAAAGCATAATAGCCAACGCCAGTCGCCATGGCACCTGATGATGATGATGATGATGATGATGATGAGTTTTTAAAGTTATCTCTTATTTTAAAATACTTCTGGCTAGATCTGTCAATTTTCTCTTACCCCTCCCTCCTAAAAAAAACAACAACAAAAAACTGATAGATGAATGTAAGAAATCGAAGAGCAAAAAGCTTATCTCATCTTTAAGTAATTAAATGTAAGTTATCAGGTCTGGAAAAATATCAGCACATGACCAGGTAAAAGCATCTGTGGGATTCATAAAAGAGAAGAAATTGATGATCAATCAGTTCCAATATTTACGAACGCATCGAGTATTTGAAGATGCTCCACGTCAGGTAGGAAGGGATGGTAGCTCTGGTTCTTTCCTAGCACGGCTTATGATTTCCTTAACAGTGCATCTTTACTTTGGAGCAAGGCAGCAACATTGTCGTGGGCTTCTGCAACTCAGACCATCACACTGGCTTAGCTCTAACTTAATGAGAACGTCGACTTTTGTATACTGTAGCTCCTCTATTGAGACTGATCACTATGCTCTTAAATACTACTTGTTTTCTCACTGTGGTCAGCTCGCATAACAAGATATGATGTTAAAATAAGATGGGATGAGAAACAAATCCATCTCGAATACAACTTTACTTCTTTACTGTGTTTTGGTGCTGGTGGGAATTAGAGAGAGAGAGAGAGAGAGAAAGAGAGAGAGAGAGAGTGGGGGGGGGGCGGAAATGTCGAGGAGGTAAAAGAGGATGGTGATAATATAAATATTAGGAGGTGAGTATCCATATCCAGCTATGTTTATTTAAATATTTCTTACATTAAATGTGTTCTTTAAATTCGTCACAAATTTGTTTCATTAAACTGATGTTAAGCTAAAAATGTTGGTTGCATTATTTAGAACCGCTGTGTTGTGTTACAGAAATACACGGTATTTGGGGCAACTATATTTTGCGACAAATTCAGTTTCATCACGCCGTCTGTTGCCATGGAAAAATCCAGCCGTACACCTTACGACATGATGCTCGTGTCTAAAAAGTAAGTTTTTATCATACTTTCTTTATCCTCCACTATAATATACCAGCATGTTACCTCTGATAGTTAAGTCAGTACAGTTCGGGTCTCTCCTGTCCGCCTATATTTTCTCCTGTATCGAGTTGACGTTGTCTGCCCAAGTTCTTTGCTCGACTTCGTTCTTTAGCTGGCATGTCTGGAAAATAGTATTTTTTTTATTTGCGCCTCGCGATAATGATTAGAGTTTTTAAAAATTTTATCTCTTAACCATAACTATCATTAAACTTAGGTTTATTTTTATCGGTTAAAAATCATTAATAACATTAGCGATATATGCTTACTTTATCAATTTTGTTGAACAATTATAAAAAAAGAAACGTAATAACGTTATTTGGGATAGGAAATCTGATTATGTTTCTAAATGTTCCACTCTTCTCATTGCTGAATCCGCCATTGTGCAGGAACTGGTGAGAACAGTTCTACATTACTTGTAAGTTTTCCTGTGCCCTTGATATGACCTTCCCGTGTGGCTCTGCTCCTAGATCTGTCACACAAATATATGTCTTTTCAAACCTGCACTGGAATATTTGTTCTTTTGTCTTCAAGCGGATGTTACTGACATGTTACTGTTTCTTTATTCACGCATTATTTATCATGTGTGGATCTACTTTAGCAGATCAGATGATAATGACAGTGTTTGAAATTGTGTCTACTAGATTTATAAGATATTTGACCTTTGTCAGATATGTCTATAAAATATGTGATCTTAGACTGTTGTGTGACTCTAGTTTAAGGCGCAGACCCCGCCCCCCCCCACCACATAAAATTAATAAAAAGAGATTTTGGTTCGATGTCCAGGAATGTCAGGTTTATTGACCTTAATATCTTCTTGGATTATGCCATAGTTATCATCAACAGCAAATGCTAGTTTATAGTGAACAATGGTATTACAAAGGTCGTGCACTTGTCGAGTCTAACTCTACAACAGTTAAAAAAAGCAATCCTCTTATAGTGTCTTATTCTATAACATTTTTAATACACAAAAAAGCATTGATCCTGCAGTGTCTTACGCTCATTCATTCATTCATTTGCATGTCCCTTGTGGAACTTTGCCTCCCAAACAGCACTCCTGTAGGCCTCTCGGTTGTAAGCAAGATGGCCTGCTGCTGTTGCATGTCTTACGCTACAACTGTTTAAAAAGGACAGTGTCCTTGTTGTGTCTTACTCTATAATAGTTTTAACAAAAAGACGGTACTCCTGTAGTGTTTTACTCTACAACATTTTAAAAAAGACAATGCTCCGGTAGCGTCATACTCTACAACATTTATTTTAAAAGACATTGCTCCTGTAGTGTCTTACTATACAACGTGTCTTTAAAAGAGGCAGTGGTCCTGTAGTGTCTTACTATAAAACAGTTTGAAAAATGCAGTGCTCCTGTAGTGTCTTACTATACAAAAGTTTGAAAAATGCAGTGATCCTGTAGTGTCTTACTCTACAATAATTATTTAAAAAGAAAGTATTCCTTTAGTGCCTTACTCTACAACAGTTTTAAAATAAAGGACAGTGCTCAAGCAGTGTCTTACATTACAACGGTACAAGAGAAAAGAAATTTTCAAAAAATCGTTCAAATGATGAAAACATATAAGACTTGATGCTGCTATACCTTTTCACACCCACGCCAACGCTAAACCTCATCAACACTTCCTATTGGTCTCTGCCATACCCCCATTCTCTTTCCTTGCACTTATAAGAGTCATTGTCCAAGAATCACTGACAGCTGCGCCTCAGTACCAGATATCCGTAACTGCTGTTACTGAATGCATTTAATAAATGAAAGGTCTTTGCTCCTACCCGCCATCAACCAGAATGTTGTTGTATTTGTTATTTTTGTCCGCTCACAGGCAACATTGTAACATAACAGTTCATTATTCCTTGTTTTACACCTATCTTTATAAATAAAAGAGAAAAAGTAAAAACTTTTCTCTATATTGTTTGACAAGTTTTAACTTCAAGAACGGCCATTCTCTGCTACGGACCTAGAGCCGGACCTTCTTGCATAATCATTATCAGGTGCCGTGCCGCTTGCCGTTGGCTATTATGCTTCTCCAGAGTACCCGATCCTTCATGCAGGCCATCAGCTCAGTTGGTGATCTCCTCTCACACCATCCCGACAGACCGCCCAGTATCATTTCTCTCGGTCTTCCTCTTGATCTTCTTCCCTCTTTTTTTACTATTGTTATAATATTTTCAATGCCCCCTCTTCTCATTGCATGTCCTATGAAAGTACATTGTCTGTCTCTTAATTTATTTTACACATTTTTTTGTCTCTCCAGCCTTTCGCATACATTCTTCATTAGTTATTTTTGCTGTCCATGGAATTCGCAATATTCTTCTAATAAACCAGCTTCCAATAATTTTTGTGCAGACCTGCCCATTGTCCATAATTCACTTCCATATAACAAGATAGGTTCAATATAGCATTTTAGGACTCGTTTTCTAACATTCATTGATAAGGATGTGTTGGATATTACCTGTTTACCAAAACAAAAAGGACCTCAATGGTCGCAACTTTGCTTTAGATGATGACGTCATTCAAGATGTAGACAACTTTCTACTGGAACAAGATGCTGAATTTTATAATGAAGTAATCCGTATGCTCCTCTATCGCTGGACTAAGTGCATAAACATGCAAGAGGACTATGTTGAGAAATAACCCCAAAAGATGTCCTCATATAATCCGTTGTACCTTTTGCCCAGAACTTATCAATCACCACTCGTATGTACACAGGCTTGTAAAGTCAAGTCACCAATTTTAAACATGTTTCTTGTTAACTATAAACAGGTACCCACTTATAAATGCTCCAGAGAACTACACAAGTTTCTGTGACAAACAGAACGCCGAGGTCAACCAATAAGATGAAATAAATAACAACAATGATACTGGAAATTAAAAATGAAGGAGAGCACGCTTACATTAGTTTGTCTAATGATGCACATTTTATTTTATTTGCCCATGGGTTTATATAAAATATTTCTCAAATCACGCGCATGTTTGGTTTCAGCTTATATTTGCTTTGTTCTCAATAGGTTTATATTTCAATAAACAGATAGCAAACATTAGTTCAACTGTTAATTGTTATTACTTAATTTGTCTGTCTCATTCATTCATTCATTTGCATGTCCCTTGCGGAACTTTGCCTCCTAAACAGCACTCCTGTAGGCCTCTCGGTTGTGAGCAAGATGGCCTGCTGCTGTTGCACCCATTTCCAGATCGTCAACGTTGTCTTGCAGCCATCTTCGTCTTGGTCTTCCTCTTTTTCTTTTTCCCATTGTGTATCCTTCCAATACGGTCTTCTCTAAATTATCATGACGTTTAATGTGTCCAAAATATTTCAGTTTTCTCTCTTTAATCCTCTTCACTAGCCAGCCTTCTTCAATATTAAGCTCTTGTAGTATAGATATATTTGTTCATTTTTGTGTCCACGATATTTGGAGAACTCTTCTGTAGCACTCACATTCAAAGGCATTTATGTGTTTCTCAGCTGTTTTGTTAAGTGTCCAGGTCTCATAGGCATATGTTGCTATGGGAAAGATGCATGCCCTTAAAAATCGTATTTTTATCGTTCTGTCTGCTCCTCTCCGCAGATTCTTTATTTGTTTTACTTTCTGAAGAGCGATAGATGTCCTCTTTTTAATTTCCCTCATTGTATCTCCATTATTATTTAGTAGCGATCCAAGATATTCAAAACTCTCCACTTCTTCCAGTTTTTCCTCATTGATACATATTTCAGTTGCCTTGTTTGTTTTGTCAGTTGTCATCAATTTAGTTTTCTTTGCATTAAGATAGAGGTTCTGCTCTTCGCTGTTCTTGCGGACTGACATAATTAGTTTTTCCATTCCTTTTTGTGTTGTGGACAGCAATACTGTGTCATCAGCATATCTAATCTCTGGTATTTCATAACCTCCAACTGTTATGGCATCGTGATATTCTTTGTCTACATCTTCTCTAACATTCCTCATTATATTTTCAGTATACAAGTTAAATAAGTAGGGTGACAATATGCACATCTGACGGACCCCTTGTTTTATATCAAACCAACTTGTTGTTTCATCATTTATTCTTACTGCTGCTTGTTGGTCTAGATACAGCAGTGATGTTAATTGTATCAAATGTGTTGGAAATCCCATTTTTTTCATTTTTCCCAAAGTTTCTGGTGTTGTACACAATCAAATGCCTTTGAGTAGTCTATAAAGGATAAATATAGATTCACGTTAAACTCTCTGCATTTCTCTATTATTAATCTTAGATTGAATATATGATCTCTTGATCCTCTTCCTTGCCTGAAACCAGGTTGGACCATATTGACTTCTTCTTCTATTTTCTTTCGAAGTCTACCCATTATGATTTTTAACAGAATTTTACTGGCATGAATAATCAGGGCAACAGTTCTGTAGTTGGTGCATAATTTCAGGTTACCCTTTTTTGGCAGTGGTATGAATACAGTTCTTTTCCATTCTTTTGGCCAAACACCTGAATGCCATATCTTTTTACATAGTGCATGATAGATTGTTGCACACTCCTTTCCTCCTGCTTTAATAAATTCAGCTGTTATCTCATCACATCCTGGTGATTTACCATTTTTCAGATTCTTTATTGCCCATAAAACTTCTTCCATTGTCGGTTCGGGTTCTTTATCATCCAATAATAATTCACACTGTTGATTTCTGCTTCCACAGTCAGTTGTTTCATACATTCTTTTGCAATATTCCTTCCATCTTTCTAGGATTTCCTCTGTCTTTGTCAGGGTATTCCCCATCTCATCACAAATTACATTTAGCTTAGGTGTGACATTTCTCGTCAATGTCTTCATTTCTTTAACCATTTCACTATCTCTTCCACACTTCTGATGTTCTTCTATTCTTTCACAACAATCTTGTATGTATTGTTTTTTGTCTTTTCTTATGTTTCTTCGTACTTCTTTTGTTAAAGTTTTATATTTATCTTTGTTGTTGTTTGTCACTTTCCATTGCGTCTTCATTTCTCTACATTGTTTTATCAGTTCTAGTGTACCTGCTGTGATCCATCTATTCTTTTGTGTTTTCTTTACTGGAACCATGTCTTTAGCTGTTGTTACTAAGATATCTTTGGCCTGCATAGCCAATTCATCTGTTGTCATCTCCTCCTGTACAGCCATCAGGATTTCGAAACGGTTCTTCACTTCTATACCGTAATGCTCTGGTATATTTGTAAGGTCAAAGCGGAGTGGTCTTGATCCCGTAACTATCTTTTTCATCTTAATCTTCATGTCTGCTATTAATAACTCATGGTCCGTGTCACAATCAGCACCTGGTAAAGTTTTTGCTGATGTTATGCTTGACCTCCACCTTCTCTGCACTAAAATGTAATCTATTTGATTCCTGGTTTTCCCATCAGGTGATGTCCATGTGTAAAGTCTTCTTGGATGTTGTTTAAAAAGTGTGTTAGCGATCATTAGCTCATTTTCCATGCAAAACGCCATTAGATTGTCACCTGCCTCATTTCTATGTCCTATGCTAAATTTCCCTACAACATGTCCTTCATCTTCTGCTCTTTCTGTACCAATTTTAAAATCACCCATTATTAATACAATATCATTTTTCCGTACCTGGTCTATTGTCGTTTGCAGTGTGTTATAAAAGTTTTCTACTTCCTCTTCTTCTGCTGCTGATGTAGGTGCATATATCTGGATGATTGTTACATTTCTAGGAATGCCCTTAAGTCTGACTGTTAGGATTCTATCACTTAATGGATTGTAGCCTAGTAATGCTTTTGATGTTGATTTGACCAAATAAAAAGCCACTCCATTCTTTCCTCCTACTTCTCCGCCAGAATATATAAATATATTATCATTAACGCTCTTAAAGTGTCCTGATCCTTTCCATCGATGTTCGCAGATTCCCAAAATGTGTATCACCGTTCTTTTCATCTCGTCACTTATTACTTGATATTTTCACTCATACATGCATTTGTCTGTCTATTTGTTATTATTTCTTTTTAAAGTCTTTGTTATAGCGGTCTTTTTCTTCCTTTCTTTGGTTATTCGTGCTGGCGATGGTGTTATAGCTGATACTGATGATCATCTTCTTCTTTATGTTATTGCTGATGGTGTTGGTTCAGATACTTATATTGATGTTTGTGTTGATGTTAGTGATTTTGAGACATACTTTATTTAATAATACAGATGCAAAGAAAATAAGTTCCTGCAAAGGTTAATGGTCCTGACAACTTCATGTCATGTCTGTAAACTAACTCATTGTATAAATGGTACTAGTATCTGCGATGGGAAACTTTTAATTAATCAAAATGGAAAAAAATGCACGTAGATAGGACAGATATTGAAGAAGTCAGTCAATTTGTATACATTCGCAGCTACATAGACCAGGATGGTGACAATAGAAAGGAAATTTAGAATTAGAATTGCAAAAGCAGCATCGATCTTCAAAAATCTTGAGAACATATGACATTCAAAAGTTATAAGCACAAAAACCCAAGTTAAGATTATTCAATTCAAATGTAATACCCACTCTCATGTGTGTATGCCAATTGATATTGATGTGTAAGGTCTGGGCGATTATTCTCTGTGCCAAATATAATTACAGCATTATGTTGGTGCTGAAAACTGAGATGGAGTAAGACACTGGGTTTCTTAAGTTCGGTTTCTAGAGTTTGCTTCCAGAGCTCAATTATAGACTGGAAAGAATAGATCATCTACAAACCCCGGTCTTCCTGTAATTTTTAAAATTTAATCTGCACAGAAGATAATACTCGGCAAGTCTACAATTGGCCATTATTGATTTGCCCCATAGCTGCATTCCATTCTGCTGATTAGATCATGCAAATAAAATTCAACAAAGTTTTTGCATGTGAGAGAGAGAAGGACAATTTTATTTTATTTTATTTTATTTTATTTCTTTTGAAATTTTATTTTATTTCAATACAACTTGTTAAACATTTTACATTTCAACATACAAGTAATCAAAATAATTTTTTTTTAAATGTCTTGAGTGCTTTAGTCCTCACTTAAACGTGTTAGCCGAAACAGTTTTAGACCTTGAGAGTTGCTGCAAAGATTGCCTAGTCAATTAAATAGCATCTATAATGCTATTTCAACAATTTGACACAGATTGCCTTCAAATAGTTAGCTTATTTAAGTAATGATCGAAACTGCATGTACTGTAAATGAAGGGTTTATCACAGTTATTGTGTTACTATGAGAATGTGAGCTACTTACTTGGATATGTCCAACTTGAAAATAAGATACGAGTATGCGCAAGTGAAGTAATACCTCTGGATTATCGGAAGGCAAACCAATCCCCATTCTAGTAGAGCTGAACTCAGGCAATAGCATCAAGCCAGGTAGATCATAGATGGCAGAGACGGAATAAACACTGTCAGAAGTCATCCACCCGAAGCAGATTCCCCTAGAACTAGAGTAGACTAACGGTTCACACATAGAGAACTAGAGTAGACTAACGGTTCACACATACAGAACGTAGTGAAGGTTGTGATCCAGCTTGGCTGTGAATGCCGAGACTGGGCTCAGGGTAAAAGAGAAGCCCAGGTACAGGAATTTATTTTCAGCAACACTCTAAAACACATGGCCCTGTGATCTTCACAGACGGATCATTGGCACGAGGCCTAAAAGGTGGATGGGGCTACGCTGTCTACCACAAGGGAACACTGTTTGCCAGTAAATCAGAAACATATGCAACAACTACTTCACGCAGGAGAATGGAGGTGCAGGCAGCATCAGAAGATATTTCCTGGTTGTTCAAGCAGGACAACTCGCATGGGGTCTTTGTAACAGACTGCCAAAACATGTTAGGGAGAATCGAGAGACATTTCTTCCGTAGAAAGTGGGTCCAACTTCTAGTGGTCTCTGGGTTATCCAGCTTGACGTTGATCTATTGCCCAGGCCATGCGGGAATCAGAGTCAATGAGAGAGAGTGAGGCCAAGATGACAGGTAAGGCATCAATTCAGGGCACTCTAAAAATGTACAAAGAAGATATGGAAGGAGACATCTTGAATAGGCCGCGTATGGAGGACGATAACAGGTTGAATGATGATACTTACATCAGGAGGATGATCGAATTTGGGGAGGAGAGGGGAAGTAGATGATTATTTTTTTATCTCTGAACGAAGTGGCTTAGCGCGCATTATCCACAACCAGTGTGTGACTAGCTCCATCAGCAGGTACACACTTTAGTGTTTGTTGGAACATACGAGGAGCACATATGGGAATACCGGGGTGCGGAGATGCCAGTCTCTGATTACATATGTCAGGAAAACCATGGCACTGTGGGATCATCACTGATCAGAAGCAGGATACCACCATATCCAAACATTGTTATGTTGTTTTCATCCATCCATCCATCCATCCATCCATCCATCCATCCATCCATCCATCCATCCATCCATCCATCCATCCATCCATCCATCCGTGCGTCCATCCATTCATCCATTAATCCATCCATCCAACCATTCATACTTACATACATGCATACATTCATTCATTCATTAATTTGCATGTCCCTTGTGGAACTTTGCCTCCCTAACAGCATTCCTGTAGGCATCTTGGTTGCTGATGCTTCCATTTGCCTTGGTATTTCTCTCGTTTTTTTTCTAATTATGTACCCTTCCAAGATGGTCTTCTCTAGATTATCATGACTTTTAATGTGTCCAAAATATTTAAGTTTTCTCTCTTTAATACTCTTTACTAGCCAACCTTCTTCACTATTAAGTTCTTGCAGTATGAATATATTTGTAATTTTGAGTATGGTAAAATCCACAAAGAAACAAATGTATGTGAAAGTGTATGGTGTGAGATAACAGTAAATATTAATATACAATAAGAAAAATAAACAAGAAATCTACAATCACGGGTCATAATTTCGGTATAAAAAAGCCTCTTTTCCAGAAATAACAAAAACGAAATATCACTGCAACAAAGGTAAAACATAACAACATTATTCATGTCTTATAATTCTTCTTCTTCGTTCGCTTCTACCACCAAGACCGTCCTTTGATCTTCCTGAATTTACTTCTGTGGTCCTCGATAGTTACCCCTGGTGGTCCTGGAAAGTACCACACGAGATCCACGAGAGGACAACAAGAGATTCTGAGTATCGCAGGCATTGGTCCTGTATTCTTGGTGAGTCTCAGAAGAGGGAATGCGTGACACCGTGGTTTTCGTTGCACCAGTTTAAGAATGAAATGATTTTCTAATAGACTCGATGCATTATAATCTCATACAGTCACTGTACCAGTTACACAATGAAAGGCCTCAGTGCACGTTACGTTACAGTTCAGTTTTCGATCTTTATGTGGAAAGTCATGATGTCTGTCACAAAACTAAGTCATGATGTCTGTCACAAAACTAAGTCATGATGTCTGTCACAAAACTAAGTCATGATGTTTGTCACAAAACTAAGTACTGATGACTGTCACAAAACTAAGTCATGATGTCTGTCACAAAACTAAGTCATGATGTCTGTCACAAAACTAAGTCATGATGTCTGTCACAAAACTAAGTACTGATGTCTGTCACAAAACTAAGTCATGATGTCTGTCACAAAACTAAGTCATGATGTCTGTCACAAAACTAAGTCATGATGTCTGTCACAAAACTAAGTCATGATGTCTGTCACAAAACTAAGTCATGATGGATAACTTCGACTTTTGACTTTTCCGATCCCCAGGTTTACGAGTTTTCACTCTTGTCTCCCTTGTGTCAGATAATGAAACGTACAGGTCCTCTTCAGCTGTTCTACATCTCCATACAGAATGTCGGTGATTGAGGAGTTTGGTGGTATCAGGTTCTTCCGAATGTCTTTCAATGCACTGCAGTCCAGCAGATTGTGTTTAACAGTTTCTTCTTCTTGTCTGTTGCAGTGCATGCAGTACTGTGTGTGGTCACTCTGTGTAAGTGCTTACTGAGGGTGATGTTTCCTTAAAATTGTGCATTGGTCTCTACGACATAAGCTGTTGATATGGTCTTCGGGGTTAAGCTTTGTCAGGTGTGTATTTAGGGATCTTTCAGTTGGATTACTAGCCCAGATGTCAATCCACTCCTGATTGCAGTTGTTGTGTATAATGTGTTTAGCTGTCATAATGTTAGTGGAAATGTTGGACTGTGGCATTGTGGTTCCACTTTTTGCCAGTCTGTCAGCACGTTCACCGTTCATTTTCTCTGATATCTATGTGTTCTGGTGTCCACTGTAGGGTTTTCTTGATATCATAGGAGGCGAGTTGGTTTATTGCACTGAGTAGGTCAGTTGGAATGTGATCAGCTGGTGGTATCCAGTGCCTGGAGAGCTGACTGGGAGTCTGAGAAGTTAAGTTTTTTGGGTAGGAGGCACTGTTTTTGTATTTGGTGGTGGTGGCTGCCAGGGCTGCTAATGTTGTCTGCATCTCTGCATCATAATTGGAGCAGCAAGATCCACAAGGAGCAGAAATGTGCCCTGTTGTCTTGTCTGGTAACATTATAAGTACCCCATATCCTGCATTGCCTGTTTCCTTGAATGCTGTTCCATCAGTGTATGCATGGATCCAGTCCTTGAGGTAGGATTCTATGGTCTCCAGTGCACACAGCTTTAGGGTGTTGGGATGTGATGATTTGTTCACTAATGTGTTCTTGAGTCTGGTGTTATTTGAGAAAGTGTGTAGTTTGTGTTTGGTGGGATGTCTGGTACTTGTGTACGTTCTTCTCTGTCTTCAGGGAGTTTGTGTCTTGTGTTTAACTGTTCTGCTATGTGCACTGGAGCTTTCAGTTTCAGTCTATTATTATGCTTTCATTTATCAACCACTATTATGTTAGGATGGTCTGGGTACATGCGTTTATATCTTTCTACTGCCTCAGTGGTTGACTTTTCACATCTTATATCTAACAGGTCTATGTTTGCATCAATTTCACATGCAGCTGTGGTTGTTGATCTCACTGTTCCACAAATGAAATGAACAGCTTGGTTATGTATTCTGTCTACTTGTGTACGAGGGATCTTTGATGCTGTGACCTGTAGGGGGAGGTTGTAATCTATTATAGATCTAGCATATCCTGTGTACAGCTGTCTCAGTGTTGCTTTGTCAGCGCCCCAGGATGTACTTGCAAGTCGCTTGAGTAAGTTTAATCTCTTTGATGTTTTTTTCTGCCTATCTATCCATGAACTCTTTAAAATTCAATTTTCTGTCTAGTGTCACACCAAGGTACGTTGGTATTTTTTTTTCTTTCACGATTTGAGCACCATCAAGAGTTATTTTCAGTTCAGTTTTTAATAGTTTGTGGCTAAGAGTGAAGACTGTATATGTAGTTTTACTAACATTGATCTTCAACTTCCAGAAATTGCAATAGGCTGATATGGTGAGGAGGGCTATATTAAGTCTCCTAGCAGCCAGCTGCAGGTCTGTTCCACTAGTCGATATGACAAGGTCAACATCAATCATTGCAATGAGGGCATTAAACAGGTCGGGGAGGTATTTTATGAATATTAGGAACAAGGTGCAGCTAAGAGCAGAACCTTGTGGCAGACCTTCCTCCAGGGTGAATTTATTGGACAGTCTGTTATTGACCAGAGTTTGTATAGTCCTGTTACTCAAGTAGTTATTAACCCATTGATACATTTTTCCATGCATGCCCATGTTTTGCATCTTTAACAGTAGGCCTTTTCACCAGACCCTGTCATATGCCTGCTGGGGGATTTCAAAGCCATCTACAGAGTTTCTCCTGTGTAAAAAAAACTATTTTGCACTTTTAGTGAGAAGAAATAGCTGGTCTTCGCTTTTTAATCCTTTGCGGAAGCCTGCCTGAAAGTTAGTTTGGTACTCCAAGGATTCCAACCACCAGTACAGCCTATTGTTAAGCATTCATTCTGCTAGCTTTCCAATGTTGGAAGTCAGTGAAATTGGCCTAAAACTTTTTAGGTTATCATCTGGGTTTCGTTTTTTTTCAGGATATGTCTAACTATGGCCGACTTCCAAGATTTTGGTAGTACTCCACTTTGCCAGGTCTTGTTAATGAAGCTGAGCAATGTGGACTTTCCTACAGGGCCCAAATGAAGGATCATGTCATTTGATATTTTGTCTGGACCTGGTGCATTTCGTAGCTGTAGCTTGGCCATAGCAGTCAGGAGTTCATGGATGGTAAAGTTTTCTTAAAAAGTTGGAATGTTTGCCAAGCTAGATTTCTCTTTACTTCTCAGAACTTTTCTGGTGTAGGATTTGATGGTGGCAGCAAAGAATGTGTTAAAAGTACTGGCTTTGTCTGAATCATTTGAAGGGACTCGACCAGAGATTTGAATTGGCTTAAGGTTTGTTTTTTTTTTCATGACGTTATCTAAGAGTTTCCAAGCTTTCTTTCCTTCCGCTCTAAGGTTGAGATTGCTGCATGTTCTTATTCACTTCTCTTTCTTTGTTTCTTAGTTCTAAAGTTTATAGTCTTAACTTAGGTGTTAGTTTATTGTACTATATTCTGGTTTCTGGAGTGGGTAGAGTTTATCTCTGCATTCTTCCTGGTGAAGTGGGCAGGGTTTTTCTCTGCATTCTTCCTGGTGCAGTTGGTAGAGTTATTCTCTGCATTCTTCCTGGTGAAGTGGGTAGAGTTTTTCTCTGCATTCTTCCTGGTGCAGTTGGTAGAGTTATTCTCTGCATTCTTCCTGGTTGAGTGGGTATGTTTTTCTCTGCATTCTTCCTGGTGGAGTGGGTATGTTTTTCTCTGCATTCTTCCTGGTTGAGTGGGTATGTTTTTCTCTGCATTCTTCCTGGTTGAGTGGGTATGTTTTTCTCTGAATTCTTCCTGGTGGAGTCTGTAGGTTTTTCTCTGAATTCTTCCTGGTGGAGTGGGTAGGTTTTTCTCTGCAATCTTCCTGGTGGAGTGCGTAGGTTTTTCTCTGAATTCTTCCTGGTGGAGTGGGTAGGTTTTTCTCTGAATTCTTCCTGGTGGAGTGGGTAGGTTTTTCTCTGCAATCTTCCTGGTGGAGTGGGTAGAGTTTTTCTCTGCATTCTTCCTGGTGGAGTGGGTAGGGTGTTTTTCTGCATTCTTCCTGTTGGAGTTCGTAGGTTTTTCTCTGCATTCTACCTGGTTGAGTGGGTAGAGTTTTTCTCTGCATTATTCCTGGTGGAGTGGGAAGGATTTTCCTCTGGTTTCTTCCTGATTGAGTGGGTAGGGTTTTACTCTGCAGTTTTCCTGGTGGAGTGGGTAGAGTCTTTCTCTGCAATCTTCCTGGTGGCGTGGGTAGGTTTTTCTCTGCATTCTTCCTGTTGGAGTGGGTAGGTTTTTCTCTGCATTCTTCCTAAGAAATTAGAGCTGGTGTCAACCATATCTAAGAAATTAGAGCTGGTGTCAACAATATCTAATAAACTAGAGCTGGTGCCAACCACATCTAAGAAACTAGAGCTGGTGGCAACCATATCTAAGAAATTAGAGCTTGTGTCAACCATATATAAGAAATTAGAGCTGGTGCCAAACATTCTAAGAAATTAGAGCTGGTGACAACCATATCTAAGAAACTAGACCTGATGTCAACCATATCTAAGAAACTAGAGCTGGTGCCAACCATATCTAAGAAATTAGAGCTGGTGTCAACCATATATAAGAAATTAGAGCTGGTGTCAACCATATCTAAGAAACTAGAGCTGATGCCAACCATATCTAAGAAACTAGAGCTGATGCCAACCACATCTAAGAAACTAGAGCTAGTGCGGTCAATCCAATTCAATTTTCTGAATCAGCGCCCCAAATAACCCTAGGAACAGGCCTAGAAACCAAGGGAGGGAAACAAGTTTTTATTTGTTTGGTCTGTGTTATGATTTGATAGCAGAAGAACACGATTTACAGTGTGAGTACCTGCTATATGTGTTCTGTGTCCCAGCATAATTTCCCTGACTGATAAAATACGTTTTCCCTTATCTAACTTCAAGTTAGGACAAGACAATCTTCAATGCGCTATTTATTCTTTTGACATTGACAATACACTGTCTTGGATTAATAATAGTAAAAATAAAACCATTCCTACCAAGATGGCATCTCACAAAGGTACAATAACTATCTCATCTCACAGTCACTTTTATATCCACCCTCAGTAGATAAGAGCAAATACAATTCAACAGTTTATGTACGGCGGAGAGGAGGATATGAAGGAATTATTTTTTTACTACTAAAAGTGTACATAATATTGTGACATTTTCAACACATTCTGGGGATAATTTTAAGATACCTGTGAATATTTTCATCGTGTTATAAGATTATTAGTCGGCTTTCGATTCAGAGCATGATAGTAGCCGTTACGACCAGTTAAGACACTATTTCAATATCTGGACTCATGTTACATCAAAATAGTTTGTTGAATTAATTAAGGAAGAGTGAGGTCGCCATCATGATGGAGGTAACTCTAAGTAGTGAGAGTGCCATATCTTCTTGTGTAGCTGTCATGATATGAGGGAAACCTGAGAGATCTGACAGCATCAACAACTGTTAACATCACTGGTTAGAATCACAATGCCATCGTAAATAGGTTTAAATGTGATTCCATCCATCCAACCATCCATTCATCCATCCGTCCATCCATCCATCCATCCATCCGTCCATCCATCCATCCTTCCATCCATCCGTCCGTCCGTCCTTCCTTTCATCCATCCAGGGGTAATTTTAAAGTAATTGAACGCAATACAATTGGAAGTTAAGAAATACCAGAGATTAGATATGCTGATGACTCAGTAATACTGTCCACAACACAAAAAGGAACGGGAAAACTAATTATGTCAGTCCATAGGAATAGCGAAGAGCAAAAGCTCTATCTTAATGTGAAGAAAAATAAATTGATGACAACTGACAAAAGAAATAAAGCAGCTAAAATATGTATCAATGAGGAAAAATTGGATTAGGTGGATAGTTTTTAATATCATGGATCATTACTTACTAATTATGCAGGTTGAAATATGAAGGAAATTAAAAGGAGGACATACACCGCTCTTCAAAAACTAGATTTTTCAAAAGATTTTTAAGGGCATGCATCTTTCTCATCGCAACATATGTCTGTGAGACGTGGACACTTAACAAACAGCTTAGAAACATAAATGCTTTTGAATGTAAATGTTACAGAAGATTTCTTCAGATATCAAGGACATAGAAAAGAGCAAATATATCCACACTACAAGAGCGTATTACTAACGAAGTTTGGTTAGTAAGGAAATTAAACATAGAAAATTTAATATTTTGGACATATTAAACGCCATTAGAATTTAGAGAAGACAATCGCGGAATTATATTTAAGGCGAAAAAGAAAGAGAAGAAGACCAAGGTGAATATGGCTGCAAGACATCGATGATAATCTGCGAATGGACGCATCAGCAGCAGGGCATCTTGCTTATAACCGAGAGGCCTACATGAGAACTGTTATGGAAGGAAAGTTCCGCAAGGGACATGCAAATGACTGACTGAACGCGAACGAAGTAACTGATTTTGTTCCATCAAAGACGGTGCTATGAATTAACAAAAGTAAGATAAAATGAGCAATAACAAGTAATAAACACAACCAGCATTTTTTCAGCAAAAATATATTCTTGATACAGAACAGACAAGATGAAATATCCCTACAGCAACGCCGCGATGCAACATTGGTCATGCCTTATAGTTGCTATGTGTAGCTGTCATTGTACTGTTGTTATTGCTGTACTATATACATCGATCCGCGTTAAACAAACTGTACCGTATAGTGATTGTGAATCTTGAACATGAGAAATCGGACGCGTCCATAGTCTTTACAAAACACTGAACAAAACATCCCCACCATCTTGTGACGTCACCCCGGCATAGTGTGACTGCAATGGCCTTCCAAAATGCTCAGTTTTTTTATTTCCATAAAATACCCGATCAAGTTGTTGTCCCACTCAACGATTTTGTCCATTCGTTTATGCTGTCCAACTCGTCGATTTTCCTGTCATCCCTTTGTTCTTTTTTCCTTGAACGTTGTCCTTGAGCGTGATTTCTATTAAATCGTTATAGAACTTAACATGATTGAGATGTTTTAGTATTAAAAAACGTTTTAAAATGTATTACTGTATCTTTGTTTCTGTTTATAATGTTTAGTACATCCCTGTCAAGTGCTACATGCACAGACTTCTTTTTTAATTGCACTAACAGAAAACACTGTCTTAATAGCGCTAGATTTTCGCACAGAACGGAAGTCTGCATTTCGTTTCTTCTAAGAATAATTTTACTCAGTGTTTATTTTTACCGTGTATAAAATGTCCCACTCTATACTCGCTGGCTGGACAACGAAATGTCATCAGATAGGACAACAAGACAGCAATGATCAATAATGGACATGCCACTTGAATGAAAGGCAAAAAAAATTAACATGCCAAAACTGTAGTAAAGAAAATTATGATTCTCTGAATATAACAAGTCGTGGGCTAAATTTCTAGACTCTCTGGGCACAGGTAAACTGCAGACAGTGAGCGGTGGCGTAATACCTGTCAGGCTGAGCAGGCTTTGTCCAGGTGTGAAGAAAACAATTTTGCAAATACCGAGAATTGCTGCTTGTCAAAATTATTTATAACTGTCTTGAACGTTAAGCTGTCTGCAAGACAGTGGTCTATCGGTTGTGCGTGGTCATATTCTGGGGATATCCAAATCCACTTTTGAATCACATTCCCTCCGCACGTTACAGAGCACTGGTTAAAATGTGTCTTGTTCTTGTGCCACCTTTTTACTTCTCGCAGCAAAGAATTCTAGTCACAGCACAGCAGGCAAATCTCTTCCTTAACGTCATACCACGGGTTTGCACGTGATCTCGGCTGCTCTCGTGTTCTTTGACTTGCCCTTTAGCTACCAGATTAAACTCAAAGACATTGGTTAAATTTGGAATTTTTAAACTATTGAATGGTTTTGCATACAATCTGGCCATATAGAAGGCTGGTTCGCGACACAAATTGAACAACTTGATTTGTGCACGTTTATATGTTATCATTTGGCCGGTACAACATTAACAACTTATGATATGGAAACGACACAGTTCTGATTGCTAAAAGTGAAGGGGAGCTACAGGCTCTTCTGGACATCGTGGTTCGTGAAAGTAAAAATGAAGGTCTCAGCCTAAACAAAAAAGAAGACTGAAGGTATGGTAATCCCAAAGAAAAAAATACCACCGAAGTGTAGCATTACCATCGATGGCACAAATCTGAAACATTTTGGTAGATTCAACGTACTTAGGAACGATTATAACAGATGATGGAAAATGTCACAACGAAATAAAAAGAAGACGTGCTCAAGCCAAGTCAGCATTCTAGACAACGAGACACATCCTGTGGAACAGATACGTATCAATGGAAATACGATTCTGAGTACATAAATGTTACATATAGTCAATTCTGTTTTATGGGTGTGAAGCATGGTCTATGAATAAGAGAGTACAGCGAGAAATGGACGCCATGGAAATGTAGTTTATAAGGAGGATGTTGAAGGTACCATGGACAGCTAAGAAAACCAATGAAGAAGTCGTAAGAGAGACTGAAGTAAAAAAGCAAATTATAGCAAAGATCAGAGGCAGACAAGTGAGATTTATATGACATTTTCTGAGAATAAGAACACTGAAACACACTGTGGCAACTGGAAAAATTGAGGGAAGTGGAAACAGAAGACAACAGAGGGAGAGGTTACTGAATGGGCTGTCAGTGTGGCTAGGAAGAAAGTCACCGGCGAATCTCATAATCAACTCTAAAGACAAGGAATTGTGGAGAGAAATGATCGCCTACGCCACGCGGCATGGCACTTAGGTTAGATATGTTATCAATACTGAGAGAAATATATTATGAAAATGGGTCATAGACCAACAAAACCCTGATTATGTACAACCATACTTAGATAACATATTCAATTTCCCTTATTACGTGCTAACTCATGTTTCCTCTTCCTTGGCCTATAGTACATCAACTGTGAAAAATACTGTTAAAGCATCTGACATTCAATACAACAGTACACATGACATATGCAACATGACTCAGTAAGCCTGCAATCAATAATACACCATTTTTAATCTCACAATTAACCTCAAGAACACCATAGAAACTGTCACTTAAGGGAAGACAATATTAATCAATAAGTGGAAGAGCAATGGATGAACGAGTCACGGAGAATGCAGGTTCAGCGCAATAATAATTCAAGTATAATAACAACATATAATAATGAACATTCACTGGTCTTCAATATTAGCATGATGCACTCTTTTTACAAAGGTTCCAGCAAACTCACTGGGACTTTACATAGGTCCCAGCAAACTCACTGGGGCTTTACATAGGTCCCAGCAAACTCATTGGGCTTTACATATGTCCCAGCAAACTCACTGGGGCTTTATATAGGTCCCAACAAACTCACTGGGGCTTTACATAGGTCCCAGCAAACTCACTGGGGCTTTACATAGGTCCCAGCAAACTCACTGG
The DNA here is from genome assembly GCA_009760885.1 of Achatina immaculata. Lineage (NCBI taxonomy): Eukaryota > Metazoa > Mollusca > Gastropoda > Stylommatophora > Achatinidae > Lissachatina > Lissachatina immaculata. The sequence goes on from CM019695.1 coordinate 18,467,340, forward strand.
GGCTTTACATAGGTCCCAGCAAACTCACTGGGACTTTACATAAGTCTCACTATGAGACTATGTGTGCAATCGAGTTTAATGTTTTTCCCCAGCCATACATGCACATGACTATAATCAATATTGAGCGCAATCGCACTTAATCCTTTACTGCAAAGGTCATACATGAGTAAAATCAATATGGATGCAAGCATATGAATGAATAGCATATATAAGAGCAGGCACGCAATAATAATACAATATGAATAATATTCATATGAAATCATAACATATTAAATAAACAATCACTTACTAACAATATACCTGTATCATCACACCATTAATTATTAATAGAAATTAAACTGCACACATCTCTCTCTCTCTCTCTCTCTTTCTCTCTGAACCTTAAATAACCAGGGCACGTGGGGCTTCAGCAAGGGTTTGCCACAAACTCCTGTCTTTCACCTTTTTTCCGTTCTTGCCCAGGTGAGCCCTCTATTGCTCAACATCCTCTCTGTTGTTCTTCTCTATGTCTTTTGGTCTACCCTTCATTCTGTTCCCTGTAGTGTTCATCATAGTGCTATTTTTGGTAGTGAGTTGTCAGTCATTCAGAGCACATATCCAGCGTCTTTCCTCAATAATTGCTGTCAGTGGTTTCATCTGCATTTCTGCCAATAAGATGTTATTTCTTACGGTGTTCGGCCAAAATATTCTTCTAATTCTTCGTAAACATTTAGTCTGGAAAGAATTCAACTTGTTTTCTATGGTTTTTGGTGATTTTCCAGCATTCACTTCCATATAGTAGTACACTTAGAACATTACTCTTAAATATCCTGATTTTCGTCTCTATGCTTAGTTTTCTAGATTTCCATATAGTCTGCAGCATTGCAAAGCCTGGTGTGTTCTAATAGGTCTGCCGTTGATGTCCTCTGTGCTGTCTCCATTTTCTACTACTCTACTGCCAAGGTATACAAATTCGTTAACCTCCTCCACTAACTTGCTATCTACTTTCAGTACTTTTCTGCTGTTCACATTTTGCTTCATGAACTGTGTCTTTCCTGTGTTGATCTTTAATCCTATGTTGTTTACATTCTGAGTTAGCTTGTTTATTTTATATTGCATTTCTTTGTGGCTGCTTGATAGTAGACAAATGTCGTCCGCAAAGTCCTCCAGCACTGTGTCAAGGGTCCATTGTAATTCTCTGCGTTTGTCTGATGTTGCGTCCTTCATTAACCGGTTATATTGCCAAGATAAATAATGTTGGTGATAGTACACATTCCTGGTTCACTCCTGGGTGTACAATAAAGCTGCTGGAGGTATGTTCTCCACAGATACTTTGCACTGAAAACTCTCGTATAGGGCTTTGATGACACTCACTATCTTATGACCATGCGATCTTAGAATTGTCCACGGTGTATCTCTGTTGACGCTTTCTCAGAATCTATAAACAGTGAGTATGTTGTGCTATGCCATTCATTTGCCTGTTCTAATATTCGTCTAAGTACAAATAGGTGGTCTATGCATGATCTTCTTTTCCTAAATCCTGCCTGCTCTTTCCGAAGTTTTCCCACAAGTACTGTTAGAATTCTGTTGATGATTATTCTACAAAATACTTTACTGGTGAATGGCAGAAGGGTAAACGACCTGCCTCATTAGTGATCAGAAAAAGAAATGGACATATATCGGCCGTTTGATGAGAGGAAATAATCAGAGAATTCCAAAACAGATGGAACACAACAGGCTTAATAAATGGAGGTGGATCACATGAAACTCTACAGAGGAAAGTGTTCAGAGAGGTCAAACTAGCAGGAATAAAATTCCTTGTTGAGGTTGAACAACTCACCCAAAACAAACAAAGAAAACAAGAAAAAAAAGTGTTTGCAAACTACCGTCCGAGACCTATGTGACGTTTAAAGGCACAGGAAGGATGTGAGATGTAAGATGTGAGATGTAAGATGTGAGATATAAGATGTGAGATGTAAGATGTGAGATGTAAGATGTGAGATATAAGATGTGAGATGTAAGATGTGAGATGTAAGATGTGAGATGTAAGATGTGAGATGTAAGATGTGAGATGTAAGATGAGAGATGTAATATGTAAGATGTAAGATGTGAGATGTAAGATGTGAGATGTAAGATGTAAGCCTAGCGAATTGCTGTCAAAGAACATAAAATAACTAAATGTTCGCTATCTTCTTTTTGTAGAATAGCTTTTGTTTAAAACATACACACAAAATCTTAACAACTAAACATAATCTCATATAATTCACGTACGTTTACTTTCACTTTCAATTTTTCCTGGATTGCATATTACGCGACCTTAGAACTAACCCCTTATAGACGATTGTCCTAGAAATTATAGTAACATGCAATGCAACGTAAAGTGGATGATCTTTACTTTGCTGAGTGCCAGAAACCATTGTGCGTTAGTTAGTCGATTTCTTTTACATTTTTATTCAGAGAAAGATGTTAAAATCTGTGAACTTGATCAAACATTTGACTAGTTTACATTATGCGATAGTGGACCTAGCAGTAAGAAAAGAATACCCCACTGCCATCAAAAAGCTCAGGAATGCGACCAACATTGTAGTGTACTCCATAGAAAAACAGGAACTAATAATGATCGAATTTACTGTTCCGTATGAAACAAGAACAGAGGAGCAACGCCTATTCAAATGTGAGAAGTACAATGACCTGGTCAAGCAACTGAGGCAGGGGGCAGGAGTCAGGGCAAAAGTTACAGCTGTAGAAGTGGGAGCAAGAGGATTCGTAGCAACATCAGCATATGACCTATGTAAGCAACTGGGCATAAAGGGACAAGCAAGAGCAAGGGCATTGAAAAGCCTTTCAGAAACAGCAGAAAATGCTTCATGTTGGTTGTGGAGTATGCGAAACAAGCAATAAGAACATAAATGGTTTCCTTTGTCACAACCAGTACCAGTCCTCCGTAGCTAAATCGCTAAAGACGCACTTTAAAGTGCAGTGCCAACTGGAAGATGATGGGTTCAATCCCGGGACAAAAAAGCAACAACTCACAAGACCTCTGGGAGTCATGACCCAGAGGGGCCCACCCCCCTTAGAGTGTCAGGAGTTTAATAGGGCCAAAACACTTGTCTGGGGGGGGGTTACTTCCTCTGATGATCTGAAGGAGTTATGTTGTTGTTCCGCTCTCTACAGTATAGAGTTTCCTGCATACGCCTAGTATTTAAATGAGTCGACCTGTCTACAAATTCTAATTATGCAAACGGAGACCATTCGTAAAGTGGTGAGCTCTTGTACATATTTACAATATCTTATCTTCTTATATCCTTCCCGTGCCGTTAGACGTCACATACATAGACCGCAGCTGATTTCACCAGTATCAGAAGTTCGCTGGTGATGTTTGTGAGGATGTGCTTTCTGAGAAATCTGCTATTCTGTGTCCTGATAGGTCAGGTCACCGCTGAAAGTAAGATACGTTTTATTGTAGGACTGATATGAGAAAGACGGACAGGAACGTAGATGCAGAGAAAGTAGCTGACGATATCATGCAATGGCAGACAGACAAAAATATAGTAATTTTATGGAGAAATGATATTAAAAAATTTCACGGGGCAAACAACGAGGCAATTTAGCAATCACGGTACTGAAACAACATCCAAGAAAAGGACACACAAGTTTCATCAAGAAAAAAAGGAAGAGAAAAAAACATCAGTTATTTCTCACCCGATTCAGCAGACACAGATGTCTAAAACATCAACAAAGAAATGAAAGATACGACTTAGCTTAACCATCTTGGTGGCACGTTGTCTTAAGATGTATAACATTTGAAGAGTATGACCTGCTCCTTTTATCTAGTTCACGTCTTGTCTTTGGTGGACTCAACTTAGCATGTCCTTGTTCAGTTTTGCCCGCCACACAAATAGTTCTTTGGTATAGGTAAATATAAAACTAAATATATAAAATATACAAAAATGACTGCAGCAAAAATATGATAACTAGATGGTAACACTTTTAAAACAAAGGAAGGAACAGATTTACTAATTAACTGGTTAAGTAATAAGTCTTCTTAATTATATTTTAAATAGTTTTAATGCTCTGTTTCTCTTCTTCTGTCGGTGTTAATCTTGTTAATTCTCTTTCTTATTTATATTCTAAATTTTTTGTCATTGACTAAAATAAATGTGTTTGTATGTGGTTTATTCTTTATCTCTTAATGTTTCCAGTCCTTTATTTAAACTTCATTCAGTTAATTTTTGTCTGTATTAAAATGAGTAAGCTCGCATGTATATAGACCTTAGCTTCTCACAAGTGTGTCCTACATGAAATGTCCATTATTTACACATATGGCACACTGCGAATCAGGAGCTTCCTGTACATCTCTTGACTTTGTCCAGACATCGCGTAGTTTAGCTAAACAGCTCGTTTTACCTTATTTATTAACAGCCTCGTGTACAACTCTTAATACTGGCCACACAAGCAACATCATTCTTGTCATTATGCTATGTTATCCTCCACAGTTTTGTTCGAGCTTTCGGTTTACTAATATTTATTGTGTGGTTAAATTTGGAGATCAAGATCTTATAAATATTTACAGCTTAAATACTAGTCCGTTGGTAAGCAATAATACAAGAGTTTAATATTAACGAAAACTGGTTACTAGAGACAAATACACATAGAAAGCATAAGTATTTTGACATAATAAACGCCATGAGAGATTGGAGAAGACAGTCGTGGAAAGGTATATAGTGAAAGAGTGAGAGAGACAAAGGGAGACAGAGGGAGGAAGACCAAGGCGAAGATGGCAACAAGGCATCATCAACAGGGAGCGAGGGATCTTCCTTACACCCGAGAGTTCTATAAGAAAATTTGCTGAGGACTCGAACTTCCGCAAGAGACATGATAACGA